>CM043111.1:75640127-75905134 GCA_023701765.1 Hylyphantes graminicola | reverse complement strand
AAAGAAAAACTTTCTTTGTTTACTAAAGACATCATTAATATTATAAAACTTATCGACTTTTAAATAAAGACTCAAGTCAATCGGGTTACCGTACTTTTTTAAACTCTACAATCTATTCGTAAAAAGATTAGTATTAAAATTCATAGTACACGTATACTTCATATTGTCACCATGAATTTTACGTGTACATTGAATCAGTAGTATATGGATTCTATTGAAAACTGGTTTTATCTAATGGAGATTAACAGCTACATGTTAGCAAGTAACAATTATAGCAAGTGAACTGTGTCAGTTTCATTCATGGTGTACTAAAAATAGGCTTTTTCTTAATATGACAAGTGTTTTATTCTCTCATGCACAAGAAAATAAATCATTTTATTATATATTTGCGATGTTGATAATAAACATCCTACTCGTAAAAACATTATTAGGGATCTTGGGGATTTCTGTGATTGTATTTTCAGTTTTAACCCTTTCAGTCCCAATGACAATTTTTTTTTTTTGGCATCTTCATTTTAGATCTTCATTTTCATCAGGCATCTTCATTTTTTTTCTGATCGTCCATAGCCATTTATGATATCAAAAGGGGGCACAGACCGGCCAAAAGCACTTCTAGCGATTCTTTTAAACTGTTTAATAATAGAAAATATTTTTTATTAATCCCAATAGATGGTCAGTACAATTTTTTTTAAAATTATGATCAGAAACATGATGATGCCAAATGGCTTCATCATGTTTCTAGTATCATAAATTCTAGTTAAAAGTGAAGTTTGAAGCAGTTATATGTTTTTGTTTTTTTTAAATACTTTTAAAAATATTAGTTTTTTACAGATTTTTATGTTGATATTTATTCAATTATAAGAAGCTCTCGTCATTTAAGGCGTATTGACATTTTTGAAAAGCGAAAAATTCGCTTTAGCACATGTTAAGATTTGACTTAAGCAATTCTTCATTATTATTCTTCAAACTGTAAATAAATTAAGCAGACAATAATAAGCAGACAATAACTAATACTGATTTAGTTATTTGCAAAATTAAATTAATGAAAATATTTGATTTTGGCTCTTAAAAGTTAAAATTACTACTACATGCTGTGCTTGGCGATTTTCTTTTTCTAATGAGGCATAAATCTTAGGTCGAAGCAGTTCTAGTTGAAAGTTATTGTTATAGACCTACTTGATTTCCTATAAATACTTGAGTAAGTATTTAAACAACATGCAAGTATGCTATTTTAGTTCTTTTAAGTTATTTAAAAAATTGATATTGAACTAGGCGGCAAAGCCTGCTTGCTACCGCTCGCCAACCCCGAGAAACATGCAAGACTAAGATCTTTTAGTTAAAAGGTCCCGTCCAGCGGGGAGAGTGCGCAAGACGAAAAAGGGAAGTTGCATCGGCTTCGGCTGTTTTTACGATGCGTGGCCGGAAACTCAAGACCGATGCCAACAGTTGAAAAAATAAGCTCGTTTCCATGGGACTGCTCCGGGGCATCACGTAGCTCTAGCGCTAAGCAACGATCTCTACCAAAGCCACGGGACACTACCTGAAGCAGCCCCGGCACAAAACAAGCGCACCGCCACACTTACTTCAGCGCTTCTGACGTTTCTGATTGGCTGAAGCCACGTAAGTCACGTGGCTTTCAAGCGTCCGACAATTTCAATTTTATATTATATAAAGAAATTGTTATGATGTTGAATATATTCGACCAAATTTCTTTAATTACGAATGTGCTGTTATTTTTTTAGAAGATGACTTAAGTAAACCTACTGAGCAAGGATTTTTTTTTATTTTCTGTAATAGGCGGACTAGGCCAAAAAATAATCCATTAAAGACGAAATTGTAAAATACCATTAACGCCTTCATATAAACTTTTTAAAACGTTAACTTTTAGGCCTACAAATTTTTTTTTTACAACAATTTGTCAGGACCATATTTATTTGTCCTATGTTATATTCATTTATTTAAACGTAAATAATCAACTTCGTTGAATTCATTAGTTCTTAATTTTGTGGAGCAAACATTTATCAATTTCAACAACCATTTTTAAAAGGCTAATTTCATGAAGTTAGTAGTTAAAGATGTCAATTATATAATTACAATGCAACTAGCTCATTAATTGGATATTTTACGTCATTCAAAAGATGATAATGATTTTTTTTATTACAATACATATTAGTAAGCACTTGGAGGGCGAAAAAAAAAGAGACTCCTTTTACAGGGGCTTTATTTATTGTGAGCATTGTATCAATATCACCGCTTTGTTGTTATGAAACATAATCAACTTCACGGATGGAGGACCCTTGGAAAGAAAATGATTGATGACAAATGCAATTGGTGACAAATTCGTGCAGTGCATCTATGGCGAATAATTACAGCTTATTCTTTTTGCTAGTTCTTTGCTTACCAATTGAGTTCCAGGCTATTGATATTTAAACTGTCATCGATATGGTGTGATGTGAAACAAAATAGATACTTATTCCTCAAACATGTTTTTTTTCAATTACTGAAGCGATCAATGGCTTCATAGAGCAAACCTCTTTTTGCATGTTTTTTTATTATTATTTTTTTAGCAGTTCCTGTGTTATCCCTAATTCCAAACCGGGCCACTTTTATTTGCGCCCTCCTCTAAAATTTTATTTAATATGTATTTATTATCATAATTGGATAGTACAAGGGAAAAACCACTTGACTTCGTAGAAGACTTCCATCAATAGGCCTCTTTGGCGATGACAGCGAAAAATCGCCAAAAACTGGTGTAAAGAAACCGGTTTCTCGCTTTGGCTTCTTTCGCGGCAACCCTGATTCACGCCAGAGATCAGTGGACATGAGTCACACGTTTGTACAGCAAATGAAGAGGCGAAAGAAAAACCGGTTTCCTGTAGCCAATATCCGCCAAGCAGACACAATTATGGGAAGACTCCTAATAAATCAAACGTTTCTTCCTTTGTACTCTTCAATTATAGTTAACTTATAATTGTTATTATTTTTATTTTCTTTTTAATCAGGTTCATCTCGAATACTGCACTTTGCAATACTTGCCCTATGAAATGTTTGAAGCAGTTAAAGTCAAAGAGATGTATTTTACTAACGTCACGCTTCGTCAAATGTTCGATGAACCTCCAGAAGCTCTTGATGAGTTAAGAGTATTGCATATTGAAAATACTAAGGTCCTCAGGTAAACAATAGAAACGTCTAATAAAATTTAAATTTTACAAATAATTCTTTATCCTACTTTTCTCATTTTTCTTTAATTCGAAAGAATTGAATAAAGTATCGAAAGAATTGAATAAAGTATATATTGACATGCTGGCGATATCCGTCTGTCTGTCCGTATTCCTTTCCAAATCGGTTATATCCGTCGGTCGGTTCTTCAAAATTCTTTTTTTTTTCCTTAGAAAGGTATGACCTGAGTGACCCAACTTTCATACTTTTTGTCCGTCTGTCCAACATCTCTCTTGTTTGTTTGCGACTTTCCCATTGAACCATAGTATTTGTATTTAAAATGTTTAAAAAGTGCTGTGTTGGCAATTTTTCTTTCTAATTTGCATAAATATTGGGTAGAAGAAGTAGTTGCCAGTTACTGTTGCAAATTTTGTATTTGAATACACTTATATATTCATTAAGATTTGTGTGAACTAGTTATAATACAGATAATCTTATAAGTATTTTATACAAAATACCATGATTTTTTAAATATCTTAAGGCAGACCCGTACCTAGAAATCGAGGGATTTTTTTTTGTGTGTGCATAAAACAAGGGTAGACATAGTGCAGAAAACGTATTACAGATTTCTTAATTCTACGGCTTTAAAAAGAGATCTAATTTTGCAGCTAAACAGCCCTTATCTTCGAAATTTCGATTGTTGACATTGTGTTAAAATGCTTAGGGGAGAGCAGGGGAATCCCCGCCACCTCGGGTAAAGCCGCCACCCCTTGTATCTCGCCAGCGGAGTGTGTGGGAGGGGGGGCTGTGAGCGCTGACCTGTAGCAGGAAACAAAGTAATTTGTAGTATAGACGCTAATGGCCGTGCGGTGAGTTGGTGTAAAGTTATTTTAAAAATACGGTTTTTAGTGATTTTCATCTAATCTTGAGCCTCCTGAAATTAAGCGATAAGTGACTGCTATCTCTAAGTTAGACAAATCAGTTATATATCATTTAAAAGAGTAATTATTTGGCTATTTTATCACGTCTTTAGTTTGGACGCTAGGCTAACTACCTTTCTTTGAACAAGCCGTTTATGCCTTTTTGTCTTACAGGGGTAATGCCGCCACATCACTCTGGGGTTATGCCGCCACATGCAAAAGGATGGCGGCATAATCCGTAAAATAAAAATTTCATATTTTGGCCCTTTAACTTATTAGTTTTCGTTAGAGATGCCACGTATCTAAAAAAAATAACTGAACCGGTCAAATAGACCAACGAAACTTTAAAAAAAACCTGCATAGTTAGTTGCACATAGAAAGTTAATAAAAGAGCTGTACCCTGTACAATTTACCATTCCAAAGTTAATTAAACCTATTTTAGTTCTATATGTATTGCTTTATTATGTAATTTTCCATTATTTATAGATTATTTGCTTTGTTTATTGATGTGGCGGCATAACCCCAGTGGTGTGGCGGCATTACCCCAGATACCGGGGTAATCCCGCCACTGTACGAGCATTAGAAAAATATAATTTTATTCAGTTTCTATTTAAGATTTAAATTTTAAAAAATCACCACAAGATAGGTTATGAACTGTAGTATTCTATGCTCATTACAATTTACATTAATCGCAACACAATTCTGCAAGAAAATTCAATTTCCCTTAAGGTGGCGCCATTCCCCTTCTCTCCCCTATATCTTAAAATCTTTTGTATGTTAATAAATTACAGTTGAAATAAAAACACTAATCTAAAGTGAGATAATTAAGTATTTTTGACAATTACAATGTAAAATTTCGTTAATTATCTAATTTATTATTCAGAATGTAAGCGGTATTTATGGAAACTTACAATAAAACCATTTGTTACAGCAAGGATTACTAATATGATACTAATGACTTACAAAGGACATTGTTTCCAAAACAAAAGCATTTTTTGTTTGACACTCACAGTGTTTTACGCGAACAATCATTAATCATTGTTATATATTTAAGTTATTTATTAATATATTGTTATATACTTTTATCGGTCACGAAGTAAGGAAAAGCGTCTTAAGAAGTAACGGAAAGTACTTTCGTTACCTTTCCTTTACTTTTCAAGCCAACTCTTCAAGGATATTTTGGCAACATTTCGGCGATTGGCTTAAATTCAATTATTTAAAATTTACTTTTAACAAAGCAGAATTTTCGTTTTTTTTTTTTTTTCGATTGTCCCTACTTCTTCAGTCCTGATTCTTTTTGAAAATCAGTAAAATGGCTAAATTTTATTTTTTCTTATAATTTGACATTTTTAAAATAAATTAATTACTTTTTCAAAGTAAATTTAAAATCCCTGAAAAATAATATATGGGCATTTCCACGCGTGACTGACACTACATCAGAACGATTTAACCAATTTCGTTTGCATATTTCATAATTATTTTTTTATTTGTGAAAAAAAAATATTGTATGTCAGTATACCCCTGAGCATATAGTATTTTTAGCAATCATTAAAATTTTTTAAAATTTAATATTTAATTAAAAAACAATAAAAATGTCCTGATGTGACTGACACTACACGAAAATTCGTAGATTTTTGGCTATCAGAAAAATTCTAATTTCTTCTGATTGCGCAGTAAATCAGCATTCTACCACTGCTTATTTTAAGTATAAGGTTTTAGGCTATAAATATATTAATTGCAAAAAAGTATTAAAATACCATAGGAAATAAGTTATTAACGATTTTGTGCGTGACTGACACTACATTCATTTCGTGACTGACACTACATTGTGAATTGTATCACAGATATGGAATTTTAAGCAATAATAACACAACATATGTATATAATTTTGTAAAAAGGAGTGTTAAAAATTACATAATTGGTAAAATTATGGTTAGAAAAAGTTACACAATGTCCTCTAAAGTAAGTTTCTGGTAATTTCTTGAACTCTAATTTTTTCTTCAAAATGCAGTAAATCGTCATTTTACCAGTGCTTATTTTAATTATAAGGTTTAAAGCTAAATCATTTAATTGCAAAAAGTATTGAAATATCATAGGAAATAATTTATTAACACTTTTGTGCGTGACTTACACTACATTCAACTTGTGGCACAATTCATCATGTGAATTGTATCACAGAAATGGAAAATTTAGGCAATAATAACATAACATATGTAAATAGTTTTGAATATAGTAAGTTAAAAATTGCGTACATGGTAAAAATATAGTTAGACAAAGTTACACAACGTCCCCTAAAGTTGATTTCTGGTAGTTTCTTACTTCTTTCTTCAATAGCATTTTCTGAAAAAACTTCCTTCTCAGGCCACGCAAAAAGACCCCCGACCATTGCAGATGTTTCAGTTTTATTGAATAAGCAACTTTACTTAACATATGCTCACAAAATATTTAATGATAATTTAACTACAAAAGGAAATAAAGCTCTTTTTCCAGCATCACGTTCATTTTCAAAATTTTGTTGAGAGGTATTTCTTTTTACAACATTTAAATTTGTTTAATTAACTGTGTAGTATTTTTGGGGAATTTAATGAAACATTGGCAGTTGTTTTAAGTAGGCATTTGTTTAATTTTAAAAAACGAAGCAATTTTTGTGTGTCTAGGAATTGGAAGGTTTAACTTCCTTTAATGAGCATATATAATTTAATCTACCTATTTTGTCCTTTACACAGTTGTCAGAAATGTATAATAGTTATATGTTTGGGCAGATTTCTTATGCAAAGTGAAAAAATCTTTAGCAAAACGTGGGTCAAATTTCTTAGAAAGTGTGACTTCCTTTATCCCCTCCTCACTGTATCACGTAGTCCATCTATTAGTCCTTCACCAAGTTTGAATTCAAAGATGACCGTGACTTTTGGAAGAGAATTACCAGACAAGGCTGTCAAACGGTTGGAGGATTGCAATAGAGGTGTATTACCTTTAATTGAAGTGTTATCCGTAAAGTGTTTTTTTTGCTTTTATTTTCTTTAAATTTTTAAAATTTATCCCGTCTTAAAAACACCCCCTTTGCTCTTTTTTTTCTTTTAGCTGTTGATATAGCCATCTTAAATCAAAATTATCAAAATATAAGAAATCTACAAGTATTTAGCTAATCTAAAACATCCAGATCAAAAAGAAGTTGTGACTAGCACTACATCGTGACTGACACTACAAATCTAAAATGTGTTATGAATAGAGAAAATGCTTTTTATTTTAAAATTAAAACGGTAGGAATTACACAGAGGTTACTATAGTAAGAAAATGTCGTAAAAATTTTGAAGTAAAGCCTTATTTTAAAAAAGTTATGGGAACTTTTATATCTTTTCGGGACTGACACTACAGTCAAAAATGAGATTTTTATCTTACTAATTAAACATCTTTTAGTTATAAATGCCAATTAATAATGTGGTTTTAACATAGTTCTGATAGTGTATTTTAATAATTTTACCAAAAAATCTGGTAAATTGTATTTTTTATCTGAAAATTCAAGGATTCAAAATGATGCAAAAACACGAGATCATGTTTTCGAAACAAAGCGGCCATTTTGAAGCCGTTGTGTTGCCAAAGACAAAACAACAATAGTTGATGATACAAAAAAAAATAAAATTCAAACCTTTCTAAAGCAAATATAAAAGATACAATTGTGGGAAAAAATTTTTTTTTTTTTTGCAGTCGTGGTCTCTTCTGACGTGGAATTACCCATATATTAAACTGTGATGAACAGAGTACACTTTGCTGTAATATTGAGGCTGAGAAAAAAAATAAAAGTTTTTCTCTTGTATTAAGACGACGTTTCTTGAATTTTTCAGTGGAATTTTGTGGGAGTTGTTAAAACCTCTAAAAAGTCTGAAAATAGTGAATATTTATTTCAACAACGTCAAAAAACTTGGAAAAGACTTCAGTGAAAATGCTCCTAAAGGGTTGGAACAACTGACATTTTACGCGACTCAAACTAAAATAATCGAGCCAGGTAAGCATGTACTTATATTTCACGTCAAACCCATTCGAAGAGTACAGGGGTAAACATCATCATCTGCAGGGAATGTGTCCTTATTAAGGTCTATTTGGCTAGCAGTGACGATCGGAAACCGGTTTCTCCCTTGGTTCTGTTTCCTTGGTTTAGGCGTCAGACTACAATTGCTTGGCGTTAATCTAGATTATAGAGATAGTAAACCCGTAAACTGAGTACTGAAGAACCAATGCAAAACTGGTTTCTTCACACCAGATTAGGCAATGACTCGCTATCTTCGGCCAAGCACACCTGATGCAAACAGTCTCGCAGGTGATGAAACCTGCACTCTTCATTTATCTCCTATGTTATGTCCACACTACGACAATGAAAACAAAAGCTGACAACAACTGAGCGCGCATCCACATACAATTTGTACAGCCTAGGGGTAGGTGCGCGCGCATGCCTGTACAAATTGTATGTGTATGCACGCATTTGTTGTCAGTTTTTGTTTTTATTGTCGTAGTCTGGACATAGCAATAGATAAATTAAAGAAATCTTGACACGGCCTATTCAACCAATACCACCTAGATTAGAAGGCCGAAGAACTAAGCAACACAACGTCACACTAGTAGACCAATTTCGATTTGTTGACCAATAACGTCGTATCTTAAGATGACGTCGCATCTTGAATAATCTTATCTTAAAAATTTATTCAAATACAAGATCTAGTCACGAATGATCATTGGTCAAAGCCACAGAATCGGTCCAGTAATTTGACGTCAAGCATTTAGTTCGCCGGCCTTCTAATCTAGGTGGTATTGATTCAACTGACAGGGATGGAGGAGCCCTTCCAAATACGTAACGTGACGGGACGTTTGACGTCACAATTCCGAATGCTGATGAAGAAACCGATTCCGGAACCACTCGAAACCCTAAAACTATATTTAGCAGTGAACGGGTGGTTCCTAACAAGTTTCGAGATAAAGTTTCTTCATCTTTGGAAAAACGACATTCGGAACAGTGGACATATTTTCCGTAAGCACACGTGTTTGGGAGAGCTTTCTGGACCTGTAAGTTGAGTTAGTTTATCTTTAAATTTAAATTTATCTAAATAAATAAAATAGAATGCAAATTACGACCAAAGTCCTGAATAATTTGTGTAAGACAAATTAAGTTGCACAAAAAACGAATTTTAAAAAAGTTAACTTTTTTAATCGGTAATGAATTTGTTAATGGTATACACCAATGGGGCAAAAAAAAAGTGGTAGATGTACTGTCCTGTAACTAACGACTCTTGTTTATGGTAGAAAGATAATGCTATTAAGTAATTGAAACTGCAATTAAATGGAAATATAATGGAATAATGGGAAAATGTTAATTTTGTTAATGTTTGGAAATGTTTTGTTAATGTTTGGAAATATTTTGTTAATGTTTGGAAATGTTTTGTTAATGTTTAATGGAATGTTAATTTTACTTGAGAAGCAAAGTGAAAACTAAATTATGACAAAACTTAAATCTTCAAGTAAAGAAAACAATAAAAATGCAGAATTTTCTCTGCTCTTTTTTATGTCCTCAAAGTAAAGCGAATCAATAATTTTCCTGCTAGAACTTACCTCAAATAAATACGACTTATTTAGTATAGTGAATAAATATTTTTGCCATAACTTATAGTGAAATTAAATACCGCATACAATTGTTTAATTAACTCGTGGAAATTCTTCTTTACAAGACAAATATATTTGTAAAATTTTTCTTACGAAAAAATCTAATTAAATTCCTCGAAAAAAACTTCTTCAAATCACAGTTCAAAGCTTTGTCAACTCTGCTCTATTTAAAACTATTAAAACTTTACAGGGTTATTTTTGAAAATTATGAAAAAATCATTGAAATGTTTCATTAAAGTATTCAATTGCTTAATTTCTTCAAAACTAATTCTCTTACAGGTGTTTTCAACGAATTTACAAATCTGGATAAGTTGGCAATTGATGCTGGTAATCTCGATCATTTACAAAGGGATATACTACCAATACCATGGAACGGGCGTGTTTTATATTTTAAGTAAGCAAAATTTAATTTTAATAATAGTACAGTACACTCCTTGCCAACCTAAGCTGGGCAAATAGAAATATGCTATGGAGAAGATCCTTCCGCGGATGTAAAGAGTTCCATAAATTATTTGTGGATCCATCCAGAAAACATGTTTAAAATATTAGTTTCATTTAAGGTCTAGCCGATTTTAATATTATTTGAGAATATTTCTCAATTTTATCAGAATGAAAAGTGTATTTTGGTTAAATTTTATTCATATCATTTTGTATGTACATAATACCTTACAAGAATTTCCAACTAACGGACCAATCGCGCTTTTCCCCCTGCCTTTTTTACTATTTGTTTTTACCCAAGTTAGGTTGGCACGTCCAATCATTCGAAGCTCGGAAAAAATTCCCCATGGCCTACTTATTATTGTTCGTCTTAGTTGAATATCATTACTTTTTTATCAAACAAAAAAATATTAGGCATGTCATATAACAGAAACGAACAATAACAAATGGAAGGGTATAAAATTTTATTACTTTGATGGTGATGATGATGTATTGTCCATGGATATAGATTATATGGGACCAAAGGTCTCATAGACTGCTTCAGTGATCTGCACACAGTGGTCCTCAAAAATATTAAATTACTTTTAATTTGATACACAATTGTTTAATTTGATATACAATTAATATATTCTGTAATCACACAAAGTTGAAAAATATGAAACTTTCAAAAGGTGTCCACACTTTTGGCCACCACTGTATATAGTTTCATCTATCATGGACACGATAACAACTACCACTACTAAGAAAAACCCACAAAAGAAACTCGTGTCATTCTGTGTTGAACAAAAAAAAGAATACCAGAAGCTCTCAATTTGCAAAACTTCATACTCTTACTTTAAAATTTGGATTTCGATGGGTTGATGACGCCCGAGAGGATATTCACATTATTTCACAACCCAACAATATATAGAGTACTAATTGATTTAAGTATACCTTTTTCCGGACAAGTACAATTATCCGATTTCAAGGATGTAGTTCGGTCCTAACTGCATCGGCTTTTCGGAGTTTTTACTGCATATTTTTGCGGTTCAAAAATAATTTGGAAATAAATCACACGTATTTCGTCCGAGTAATTTTTTTTTTGTTTAAATCTATTTTGGATCTTGTCAAATTGATTAACAAGCATATGTTATGTTTATTTTTAGTTAACTCCTTACCTTACTAAAGATTACTTCTGCATTAAAACTGAACTCAAGGCTAAATACATTTGAATTAATATATATACTTTTTTAAATATATAAAAACGCACATACACAGAAATCTCGGTATATCCTTAAAGTAGACAATTTAAATCCATTTCGAAGTCAAAGAAGGTAAGAATATACATTTTGTCACTTTCGAAATTAACGTATGAATTATTTCATGGCGATGACAAAAGATACGGATCAGAATTTTCAAAATGTTATATTTCTCTAAATTAGTTCTTCCAAATTTTAAAATGCTACATATTCTTTCCAAATACCACACTTATATCCTAATCCTCAAAAAAAGCATGCAGGAAAGACTGTCTGTCGCATCTTAACCGGATATACACATACACACCCTAAAACGGTTCTACATTCATTATTTCTTAATCGGTTTCTTGTTATTTTCAGCGAAAACAAACTGAGTGAAATCCCTGTTGACATGTTCTCTCAAATGCCGAATCTGCAAACTCTGGGAATGCGAGACAACCAGATCGCAACTATTCCTGAGTCGGCCTTCGAGGGAAGTGGCAGCAAGATAGAATACTTAATGCTCCAAGGTAAGCAGTATAACCTCGATTATCTGGGACAGACGTGCTCGTTAAATCTGTGGAGTCCAAAGTCCCGACGGCGTCAGCGTACGAAGTCGCTCGAAGTTTCCGTTGGGTGCCCGCTCAGGTTTCGATCTCGTCACTTGACCATGGTTCTAAATTACGAGACGTTATTGGCTGTGTTAAAGCTCCTGACGGAGGCTAGAAATAGGCAGCCGGAAACTATTACATTACCTTACCTCGATTAACCGATCCAATTGAGATTGGAGCCAGATTGGATAATCGAAAATTCCGGATAATAGAGCTTTCGTAAAATCACAAAACTTATACAAGGTGGAGCAAATAAAAGCGGCCCCAACGTAGAGATAAGAATACGACAGAAATGTTGCTAAGTCAAAAACCAATACAAAAACTGGTTTGCTATCTGAAGCTATTGATCGCATGAATATTAAGCCCAAACGCTTGGCGAATTATTTGCCGGCAACAAAGCTATGGTTTGAGAAGCTAGTTGAAATGAAATGTAAACAATGTTTGTAGAGCTGATCAAAATAAAAGTTCCCACTAGTGATTATTTCGGTCGTTATTTATCCTAGAGAATCGGACCTTTTTGTTTTTGGTAATATAAAACATTCTAAATTGATTGCAAGACACAAAATTTGCATTTTGGGACGTCTTCATACAATACGAACTAAGATCTGAACTCTCCACTAGTCTATGAGTAGCTCTCATGTGAAGCTAATCCGATCCAACCAATACAAAAACAGGTTTTGGGGTGGCTTCAAGAGTTTTTCTCGCCAAGCATTTCAACGTATTCTTATCTCTAGATCGGGACCGCTTTTATTTGCACCTCCTGTAGTACAGAGGACCGCCGAAAGTCCGCAGACCTCAAAATTCTCGCTGGTTTGGCAGTTGTATAAGCACTGAATTTCAGCGTTTACTTATAGCTATAAAGTTTAAACTTTCTTCGACGATTTTTGGCGATTCCATGAGTTTTTCGAAACATTTAAGGATTTCCAGAAACTTGCTTTTATTTTTACTAAGTTTTTATCTCTTTTGCAAGTAGAAAAAGTACATAGATTTTACAAACTTGAAAGATACATAGATTTTTGTATACATTTAATTTAAAATGAAAATTCCGAAGAAAAGTGTATCCAGGAAGAAATTTAATATCGCTGAAAATTCCAAATTTTTAAATCAAAACTCTTGTACCTAATTTCAATTAATGCCCGTATTATCTGGATACCGTGAACTTAAACAAATTGTGTAACTTCCTCTTTTGCGGAGTTAAGGGGTCACAGGAGTCTTAAAAATGTGCAAAGAAGGTACTACAAAAAATTGTTTGATCTTTCATGTCATTTTTGAACTACTCAATGCATAAGTATAATTTTTTTATATGTAATTCTACATGATTTATTTATTATAAAACAAGTTTTAAAATTTATGAAACTTAAGCCAAAACTAAAATAAATGATATTAAACATGAAGCTATTTGAACACATTGTGATTAGGCTTGCGCGGCAAATTGTGTGGTCAAAATTGAAAAAATGACCAAGAAAATGACTTTATATTGTACTAATATGTACAAAAAAACGACTTATACCTGAATTCTCAGCTCAATTTTAATTAGAAATTATTTTAAGGGCTTTTTTCTAAAAAAACTAGTAAAAATTTAAAAATTTTGATTTAAAATTTTTTAAAAAATATTTTCCAATTAAAATTGAGCTGAGAATTTAGGTATAAGTCTTTGTTTGTACATATTTGTACAATATAAAGTCATTTTCTTGGTCATTTTTTCAATTTTGACCTTACAATTTGCCGCGCAAGCCTAATCACTATGTGTTCAAATAGCTTCATGTTTGATATCATTTATTTTAGTTTTGGCTAAAGTTTCATAAATTTTAAAACTTGTTTTATAATAAATAAATCTTGTAGAATAACATATAAAAAAAATATACTTATACATTGAGTAGTTCAAAAATGACACGAAAGATCAAACTATGTTTTGTAGTGCCTTCTTTGCACAATTTTAAGACTCCTATGACGCCTTAATAATACCCTCTTAATCGTTGTTAAAGTAAGGTTGCTTTAAGGGGTCTAAGGAGTCTTAAAAATGTGAAAAGAAGGAACTACAAAGCATAGTTTGATCTTTCATGTAATTTTTTAACTACTCAATATAAAAGTATAATTTTATTATATGTAGTTCTACAAGATTTATTTAATATGAAACAAATTTTAAAATTTATGAAACTTTAACCAAAACTAAAATAAGTGATATTAAACATAAAGCTATTTGAACACATTGTGATTAGGCTTGCGCGGCAAATTGTGAGGTCAAAATTGAAGACATGACCAAGAAAATGACTTTATATTGTACAAATATGTACAAACAAAGACTTATACCTAAATTCTCAGCTCAATTTTAATTAGAATTTATTTTAAGAACTTTTTTCTAAAAAAATTTATAAAAAATTTTGAATTTTGATTTTAAAAAAATTTAAAAATTATTTCTAATTAAAATTGAGCTGATAATTTAGGTATAAGTTCTAGTTTGTACATATTTGTACAATATAAAGTCATTTTCTTGGTCATGTCTTCAATTTTGACCTCACAATTTGCCGCGCAAGCCTAATCACAATGTGTTCAAATAGCTTTATGTTTAATATCATTAATTTTAGTTTTGGCTAAAGTTTCATAAATTTTAAAATGTGTTTTATAATAAATAAATCTTGTAGAATTACATATTAAAAAATTACACTTCTGTATTGAGTAGTTAAATAATTACATGAAAGTTCAAACTATGCTTTCTAGTTCCTTCTTTGCACATTTTTAAGACTCCTATGACCCTTTAAGTATTGCTAAAGTAGCAAAGAATAAAGAGTTATCGCATGCACGAATGTTTAATGAACGTGCTGTAATTCAAATGTCGTGAATGTTTAATGAACATTTGGTTTTAGAAGCCAGCCAAAATTTGAAGATTCGTCGTGAAGTTCCCACATGTGCTATCTCACTTTGCACAGCTGTAGAAATTTACTGAACGGTTACCCTTTTGCGAACTTTCCAAAATCACGCCAAAAGTCGGCCGAAAACCCAACCGAAATGAGCAAATAACGGTCAGATAGGTTTGCCGGAAAACGTCATCGTTGCGAAGTCAAAAAATTCGAATCATCAGTCGAAGTGAGACAGTTGCCACAAAAAAATTATTTATTGCCAAATACGAAAAAATTGCGCCAATTGTTACAATACAGTAAATCTGATCATTGCACAACAATGAGATAGCACATGTGGGAACTTGAGTGACGATTTTCTATGGATACAGGGTGGTTATGAAATCGCTCGCTATTCGGAGTGATCTGTAGCTTGAATGAATAATCCAAATGCTTCAAAAATTGAGACACTTACTAATCAAGAAGGGGGAGAAAGAATGGAATCATAAAAAAGATAGAATCCTAAAAAATAATCATAAAAAAGAATAATCATTAAAAAAAACCTCGTCTCTTGACCAGGGTTCTAAATGACGAGGCGTTGTCAGTTATAGCCAATTACGGCCAACACAGCTAATTACGCCTCGTAATTTAGAACCCTGGTTAAGAGACGAGTTTCTTTTTTTCGAAAAAGAATGGAATCGTAAAAAAGAAACTCGTCCCTTGACCAAGGTACTAAATTACGAGGCATAGCCAATTATGGCTAATTATGGCCAACACATCCAATTACGCCTCGCAATTTAGAACCCTGGTCAAGTGACGAGTCTGTTTTTTATGATTCCATTCTTTTCCCCCCTTCTTGATTAGTAAGTGTCTCAAAGTTTTTTGCATTCGGATTATTCATTCAAGCTACAGACCACTCCGAATAGCGAGCGTTATTTTATAACCACAAAGTATATTGAGTGTGTTTCATACTTGTTTCAGGCAACCCGATAAAATGCGACTGCAGACTTGAATGGCTGATCAGGAGGAAGCCGCCTGCATTGTCAGGAGCATGCGAAAGTCCCAAGGCACTTCACGGCAAGGAACTCAAAGATGTGTCTCTCTCCGATTTCAACTGTTGAAGAACTTAAAATATTTACTTACAATTTACAAACTCAAAGAAAATATAGAAAGTTTTACATAAATGTGCGTGTATATTGAAATAATAAAAGATCTATCTAATCCCCAAACACTTGGACTGTTGGAAGTCCATTATTTCACTCGACCTATTCTCGTGAAATAATGACAAGAGATTAATAAGGTATTATTTGGCCCGTGTTTGCTTCCAATATTTTTTATAACAACGTGTAAAAAAATGAGTGATTTTCATGACATCATTTAGTTTCCATGGAGATATTGGAAAATGCAAAAGTAATGAACCAATAGAAATAAGTGAGTTTCATGACATCATTTAGTTTCCATGGAGATACTCATGACATCATTTTGTTTTTCTACCAATCAGATACTCTTATTTAATTTACCGCACTAGTACCGAAAGTACTACTTTTGGCACTGTCTGTGACGAAAGCACATGAAGTGTCATTTTCGCAGCGATTTAAGAAAAAATATGACATAAAAAAAAGTAAACTCTTTTGCACGTTGTTATGAAAATATTATTAATGCTTCTACTAGCTTCCAGATAAAACAGCACACAAGTTAGATTCCTTGCTTCAATTAATCATTTGTGAATGGGTTGAATTAATTTTCTTTCACAGTTACCTTCTTTTATTATCCTGCCTTCAAATATCAAAGTACAGCTGTTGTGAGAAAAAAACTGTTCACCCTTCATTTCTCGGCTGCTATTGATCAGGGAATTTTGTATGGGATGTAAACTTTCAGGAAATAGCGTAAAGAATTGAGAACTGGCAACAAAAATTTAAGGGGTCGTCTACATATTAAAGGGAGTACCAACTTTAAAAATTCCATTAGCAACATCCATTTTTTTTTACATAAAAATTTTTAGCACCTTCAAAATACCCAATGCAAAAAAGGAATTATTTATTTTGCATTATTTGGGGAGATATAAGTATACAAAGTTAAACGTCCCTAATGTTAAAAAAGTTTCACAATAATTATTTTTATAATTGCGTGAAAAAAATCCGACTTCTGAATTATAGTTTCAATATCAGACGAAGTTATTTCACTATTCAAAAAGTTAGACTTTTTGAAATAGTGAAAAAAAGTACTTTTTTCACCCAAAATCAGTGATAAAAGACTTTTTTTTCACTCTTTTCATAAGATGCCAACATTTCAAGTTAAAATTTCTATTTATTTTTATTAATATTAATAAAATCCAGATATTTATCGATCTGCTTTTATTTAAAGATATAAATGCGCGTGAAATATTTTTGGACCAATGATATTTTTTTCACACAATTATAAAAATAGTGTATGAAACACGTGCGAAAAGTAAACTTTTTAAAACATGTGTCATAAATAACTATTCTGCAACTAGTGCGAAAAGTAACGCTTTTTAAAACTAGTGGATTTTATTTCACGAGCGAGGTACGAGCGAGTGAAATAATTACACGTGTTTTAACCCTTTCCGTCCGAAAAATTTACTACAGTACAGAAACTTCTGATATTCACAAAATAAGCTTATTTTAGGTCAAATATACGAGTTCCATAAGAAAAAAATTATTTAAATTTTTTAAATGGTTTTTGAAATAATGCCAAAAATTTTTAACTGTGGAAAACAACAAAATAAAAAATATTTATATTACCTAAAAACACTTCGAGTTATATATTTTAAGGTATCTGACCATATTATTAAAAAAATTGAGTAATTATTTAAACCGAAATAGTTTAACACGTTGGATGCCACTGACTTAAGGGGTCAGAGGACTCTTAAAAATGTGCAAAGAAGGTACTACAAAGCATCTTTTGATCTTTCATGTAATTTTTTAACCACTCAATATATAAGTATAATTTTTTTATATGTAAGTCTACAAGATTTATTTAATATAAAACAAATTTTAAAATTTACGAAACTTTAGCCAAAACTAAAATAAATGATATTAAACATAAAGCTATTTGAGCTCATTGTGATTAGGCTTGCGCTGCAAATTTTGAGGTCAAAATTGAAAAAATGACCAAGAAAATGACTTTATATTGTACAGCTGTGGAAATAAAAAAGTACCCACTTGAGGTTATTTTGGCCGTTAGTCATCCTATGGAATCGGACCTTTTTGACAGTGTGAACAATTAACATTCTGAGTTAATTGCATGACACAAAATTTGCATAAGGGGCCATTTTCATATTAAAAATTTTACTAACTTTAAAATTTCCAATAGCAACACCCCTTTTTGAATTCCTATTTCAAATCTCTGACCTATAATAATACGAAATGCCAAATTTTGTTAGTTTTTAAGCATTATTGGAGGAGTTAGAGACCTGCAAAGTTTAGGTCCTTTAATGTTAAATGAGTTGCACATAAAAAACTATCCCGATCTATAAATAATTAAGATAATGAAACCAGTTTTTTACTGAAAATAAATTATAATGATCCAAACAAAAAGCATTCAATATTGGGGTACTTAAAACAATTTTTATATTTTTAAATAATTATTAAATTCATTTTAAAAAAAATTATGAATGGAGACCCCTTAATATTTTTAAAGAAATAAATTTAAGACGAGAAGCTTAAGCGAAATCCCAATTTTTAAATTTTTTTATTCATAATTAGCTGTGTAAATCACAAAATAATTTTTAATTACCCTTTAGGCGACTGTGTATAAGATTGTATGTGAAATTGATAAATAAAGACGGCCTTGCATGTATACTTGCTTGTCATTTTAGAGATGGTCCCCAAAAGGTCCACAAGTGATTCGATTGAATAACTCGTCAAATATTCATCCAAATGTAACAAAAACTTAGATTTAAGGGTTTTCAAGAGTGCTTAACATTTCTAAGTTATTAAAATTGGGTGTTGCTATTGGAAATTTCAAAGATCGTAATATTTTTAATATGAAGACGGCCCCTTATGCAAATTTTGTATCGTGCAATTAACTCAGAATGTTAATTGTACACAATCTCAAAAAGGTCCGATTCTATAGGGTGACTAACGGATGAAATAACTTCAAGTGGGTACTTTTTTATTTCCACAGCTGTACAAATATGTACAGACAGGGACTTATACCTAAGTTCTCAGCTCAATTTTAATTAGAAATTATTTTTAAAAAAATTTAAAATCAAAATTTTAAAATTTTTATTAATTTTTATAGAGAAAAAAGTTCTTAAAATATTTTTAAGAAGAAGTTATTTTAAGAACTTTTTTCTAAAAATATTAATAAAAATTTAAAAATTTTGATTTTAAATTTTTTAAAAAATAATTTCTAATTAAAATTGAGCTGAGAATTTAGGTATAAGTCTTAGTTTGTACATATTTGTACAATATAAAGTCATTTTCTTGGTCATTTTTTCAATTTTGACCTCACAATTTGCCGCGCAAGCCTAATCACAGTGTGTTCAAGTACCGTCATGTTTAATATCATTTATTTTAGTTTTGGCTAAAGTTTCATAAATTTTAAAACTTGTTTTATAATAAATAAATCTTGTAGAATTACATAAAAAAAATTATACTCATTTATTGAGTAGTTAAAAAATTACAAGAGAGATCAAACTATGCTATGTAGTATCTTGTTTGCACATTTTTAAGACTCCTGTGACCCCTTAAGGAGTCGCGTTGTTCCGATTCACCGATAACAGCACATTCTGATGAAATTCATAGTACCATTTAGCCAACCGTTCTTATGAGTTCAAGTTCGTTTGTAACTTTTGCAACCGATCCTTCTGTGCTTGGAATAATACTTGGTGATTTGAAAGAGGGCATTCTATTTTAAATTACGAGGAAATTAAATCCTTCGTCTCAAGTGTAGGGCGACCAGACACATGACATGCCTCATTTCGTGAAGTGATTCAGTTTGTTATTCAACAATCTAGCTATAAAAAAATTGCAAATAGTCTGTTTTATTTTTTTAAAACAAAAACTACCCAAAAATAAGAGTAAGGAAAATTTAATGATTATTTCTTAGTCGAAAAGTTAATCACTGAAGCAAATCTGGTAATTGGCTTTCAATTCAATTATTAGTGACAGATGATGAATTATCCGGTTGGAAAATTCCAGCTAAGGATTTCCTTGTATTTTTACGAGTAGGTAGCTATCGTGTAGCTTTAGTTAGTGACGTTAATTCAACCTAACCTTGCTGTTTTACGATCTCGAACTAAGATTTGTATTGTACTTGTTCAAAAATGAACAGTTAGTTTATTTCCATTGTAACGAACAGGTTTAAAAAAACAGGATGCTTTTCTACTTCATCAGCCTCTATCGATGAAGACTCTATCGATGATTTAGTGGCAGTGAATGTGTTAAATTGTGTTTTAAATATGTGGAACTGAAGTGAACTTATCAAAAATCAGGTGAAACGCTTGTTGGCTATTTTCTGAATAAAAAAAATAGTATTTCTGACTTCTATTGAGATTAATGTAAAATATTGTCTAATGAACAAAGTGTGAAGAATCGAATGATGTGTGTTTGGATGTCATAACGGGACATAAACATTTTGAAATAGTTATTTATGCAAATGCAACAAGTGTGAAAAGTATCGCTTTTTAAAACTAGTGGATTTTATTTCACGAGCGAGGTACGAGCGAGTGAAATAAAGACACGTGTTTTAAAAATTTTACTTTTTGCACGTGTTGCATACACTATTTTTTATAATTGCGTGAAAAAAAATCAAATCTCACTGGTTCAAAAATAATTCACGTGCTAATTAGACTCAAATGAGTTTGGAGCTTCCAGGAGAGATGTCAAAGAAAACAACCAATGAACTCGCAGTTCGGAGCGCGTGACGCTATAAAAAACCAATAAGCGTGTTTCAACATTTTGTCAAATAAAGCAACCAATGAGCTCGCAGTTCGAAGGGCGTGACTCAAGAAATATTCCCATCGCGAGAAAAAAAAATCTCTGATTTAAAAATAATTCACGCGCATAATATTTTTAAATACAGCAGATCGATAAATCTTTGGATTTTTTGAGTATTATCAAATCGAAATTTTATTTGAAATGTTGGCATCTTATAAAAAAGAGTGCGACAAAATCTTTTTTTTTTTCACTGCTTTTGGGTGAAAAAAAAGTACTTTTTTTCACTGTTTCAAAAAGTCTAGCTTTGTGCACGCGTCTGATATTGAAATTATAATGTAAAAGTCGGGTTTTTTTCACGCAATTATAAAATAGATATTTATGCAACTAGTGTGAAAAGTAATGCTTTTTAAAACTAGTGGATTTTATTTCACGAGCGAGGTACGAGCGAGTGAAATAAAGACACGTGTTTTAAAAAGTTTACTTTTCACACGTGTTTCATACACTATTTTTTATAATTGCGTGAAAAAAATCAAATCTCATTGGTTCAAAAATAATTCACGTGCTAATAAGACTAAAATGAGTTTGGAGCTTCCAGGAGTGATGTCAAAGAAAACAACCAATGAACTCGCAGTTCGGAGCGCGTGACGCTATAAAAAACCAATAAGCGTGTTTCAACATTTTGTCAAATAAAGCAACCAATGAACTCGCAGTTCGAAGGGCGTGACTTAAGAAATATTCCCATCGCGAGAAAAAAAATTCATTGATTCAAAAATAATTCACGCGCATAATATTTTTAAATACAGCAGATCGATAAATCTTTGGATTTTATGAGTATTATCAAATCGAAATTTTACTTGAAATGTTGGCATCTTATAAAAAGAGTGCGACAAAGTCTTTTTTTCACTGCTTTTGGGTGAAAAAAAGTACTTTTTTTCACTGTTTCAAAAAGTCTAGCTTTGTGCACGCGTTTGATATTGAAATAATAATGTAAAAGTCGGCTTTTTTTCACGCAATTATAAAAAAAATATTGTTCTCAGGAAAGTGATGATGCCAAATGGCATCACTGGAACTGAAAGGGTTAAAAAGATAACTTTACTTTAATCTTAAGGCGGGATCATACCGAGCAGGCAACTCACTGTGGCCGAGGGCGACATCTGGTGAAGATATCGGAACTGCTATAGAGGGAGGTTCAGAGAATTCAGAAACTAGCAAATCAAAATGCTTAATTCATTGATTGACGTTTTCATCTTATTTTTCAATCCTTCTATAAATAGCTGATTGGTCAGTTTTAAACTACATTTCCTAAGCTCCTCCCCTTGTCAACGTATCTCACACCTCCTTCGAGAAATTCCCGCCGTCGCCCTGGGTGCAATTCCTCTCTATCTGTGTGCCAGTAAAAAATCTGTCTATGTCTGTCTTACTTGACGAGGTTTATAGGTGGGTATCTGATCAAGCACACAACCCGGAAATACATGTACCAACCAACCATTTTCCCTATGAGAAGACGGGATTACTCACTTTGCAGGTTATTTGAATAACGTCGCACGAAAGCTACGCCTGATCTTTAACCCTTTAACCTCGAAACCGGCCCAGGACGGCTCTACCAGCAAACATCGGGAAGGCCGGTTTCGGCCGTTTCGTTTCACAAATAGGGGTGTTGGGTATGTTAAAAATTAAGCGTGCTGTGGAAAAAAAAAAGTATCCGCTAGTGATCATTTCGGTTGTTAGTCATCCTATATAATCGGACCTCTTTGACTTTGTATAAAAATAACATTCTGAGTTAATTGCATGACACAAAATTTGCATAAGGGGCCGTCTTCATATTAAAAATGTTACTAACTTTAAAATTTCCAATGGCAACACCCCTTTTTGAGTCCATATTTCTAATCTATGACGTATGTCAATACGAAATACCAAATTTTGTTAGTTTTTAAGCATTATTAGGGGAGTTAGAGACGTGCCAAGTTTAGGTGCCATAATGTTAAATGAGTTGCACATAAAAAAGCTATCCCAATCTATAAATAATTAAGATAATGAAACGAATTTTTTACTGAAAAGAAATTATAACAGCCCAAATAAAATGCATTCAATATTGGGGTATTTAAAACAGTTTTTATATTTTAAAATAATTATTATTTTAATTTTTTAAAAAATTATGAATAGGAACCCCTCAAAATTTTTACAGAAATATATTAAAGACAGAAAGTTTAAGCGGAACCCAAATTTTTAATTACTTTTATTCATAATTTGCTGAGTAAATCACTAAATACTTTTTAATTGCGCTTCAGGGGACAGTGTAAAAGATTATATATGAGCTTGATAAGCAAATACGGCATTGGAAAGGAAGATAAACACCATTAAACCAACAACCTTGAGATGGTCCCCCATAGGACATCAAGTGATTCGATGGAATAACTCGTTAAATATTCATCCAAATGTAACAAAAACTAAGATTTAGGGGTTTTCGAGGATGCTTAACATTTCTAAATAATCATATATGGGTGTTACTATAGGAAATTTCAAAGTTGTTAACATTTTTAATATGAAGACCTCCCCTTATGAAAATTTTGTTTCATGCAATCAACTTAGAATGTTATTTATTCACAAAGTCAAAAAGGTCCGATTCCATAGGATGACTAACGGCCGAAATAATCACTTGGGTATTTTTTTATACAGGACGATTCCATTTCGCTTTTTTCCTGCCTAGAAAAACTCGTATTTCGGGGATGAAAAATTCTCCTACCTTGTGAGGTTAAAGGGTTAAACTCCCCACGTAAATTCTAGTTTCGGTCGTTATCAGCCCAATCAAATCCAAGCTATAAAGTATCGTTTGAAAGTTGAGTTACAAGCTTTTGTAATTTTTTTTTCAATTTATGTTAAAATTTGTGGGTTTCTTTTAGAAGTGATTGATAAATATACAAACAGTTACTACACTATACTATACGCATTAAAAAAAGATAATTTGCATAACAGGTGACTACAAAAAGGGGAAGCAGTTACAGTTGGTACAAAAGTTTATTATGTGACACCATAAACATTTATACCTGCCTACCTATTGTTGTAATCTCTGCTGGATGTCATGCCTAGTAATTTTTTGGTTGGTACAAAAATATTATCAGGTATGACATCCAACAAAGACAAACATTACCAGGTGGGTCGGGTGCAATTTTTTTTCCGACATTCGAATAATCATTCATGCTTCGGATAATTGAAGTTCGACTGCACGCGGTTTTAGAATTTATATTAGAAGTTATTTAAACATTGTGTTATATCTATCTGTGTAATTTTGTCGACGTGACTCGTAATTTTAAAATGCCGTCAGAAAGACGATGCTTGTATCTGACTGGGAACCAATTCGTAATATTGTGCAAGACTATGAAACATTGCACCGCAATGGATTTAATGTGCACAAACCCTCTCTATACGGTAGATATTTGATTGATATTATGATTTATAGAAGGATTATATTCGATCCTGGCATCGGATCTCTGGGTTTGCAGGTCAACTTGTTTACAGCTATACCTGCGAGAAGAATGTATTTTTAACTAATCTTGGTTTATTTGATGCTTTAAGGGATCATAGGAGTCTTAAAAATGTGCAAAGAAGGTACTACAAAGCATAGTTTGATCCTTCATGTAATTTTTTAACTACTCAATATATATAAGTATAATTTTTTAATATGTAATTCTACAATATTTATTCAATATAAAACAAATTTTAAAATTTATGAAACTTTAGCCAAAACTAAAATAAATGATATTAAGCATAAAGCTATTTGAACACATTGTGATTAGGCTTGCGCGGCAAATTGTGAGGTCAAAATTGAAAAAATTACCAGGAAAATGACTTTATATTGTACAAATATGTGCAAACAAAGACTTATACCTAAATTCTCAGCTCAATTTTAATTAGAAATTATTAAAAAATAAAATTTTAAATCAAAATTTAAATTTTTTAAATTAATTTTTTTAGAAAAAAGTTCTTAAAATAATCCAACACCTGAATAGCGGCACGCTCAGAGGGGGAGGGAAGGGTATGCGCCAACATGAGGATCGAGACGTAACGATTAAAAAATTTCCAATTTTGCAAAGAAAAACTGTCTTACATAAAATGAAGTTTTTGAAAAAAATTAAAATCTTTTTTTATAAGAGGCACTATTATAGTTGTGTAGTGTTTTTCTGAAGAAGACGAGCCGAAACTTGTATAATTTGTACAGCAACAAATAAACTATTTGAGCCAATAACGTGGTTTCTTTAGTGAATCCTCTCATGCTTGTTTCAAACTCAAAATGGAAGACACTTTAGAATAAATTCCCATTACTAAATATCTCCGATTTTTATCGAGCATTTAGAGTAAAATTGAAACAACCAATAAAATCACGATGGACAAAAATGAAAACTGGAAACTTATACAATCTAAAACAACCAAATGGCAATTTTCTTTGAAAATAATTCGGCAATCTGGATTTGAAGGATGCTACCTCGAATAATTAGCTATCTTCTAGGAGTTAGGGAAAATTTAATCTAATTGAAACTAATAAGGTTTAATGCTGTAGTTGTGATCATGGATATCCTATGGAAGAATGTTACCAGAGCGTCCGGAAAGGATGGACATCTTTTTACACAAATTAAGACCAACATGTAGACAATCAACATTATATTGAACGCTGAGTACGATGTCGCCCTTAGCGGTTGCGTTGGGTGCCTATTCAAGTGATGGCTCGTCACCTGACTGTGGTTCCAAAATACGATGCCCGTTCTCCAATAGCCCTCGTGTAGCTCTAGTGCGACGATAATTCAAACCTTACCTAACCTAACATTGTATTGACAAGTCAATCATCCATGCGCTTACCAACCGGGATTCGAACGCGGAAACTACTGGTTGGGATTTGTACGGGATATTCGGTATGCCAAGTATGCAGCGATAAAGGTTTAAGAAATTACAGGAATAAGAAAATGATGCACATAAAGAAGACAGAACAGATCAGTCGGTTAAGGCATTTTTTTTTGCCTTCAATGTGAAAGGTCCCAGGTTCGGTCCGGGCATCGCCAAATCAACCGCCGACCTATAAATCGTCCGTGAAGAAAAATGTCCGACGAATAATACCCTTTGCATTGGGAATGCACGCTAAATATTCATATTAGTCCCAACACTGCGTACGATGGCTCCTTGAACAATTGCATTGGGTGCATACCCTGATGTCGACTCGTTACTTGACCGCGGTTGTAAACTACGACGCCCGTCGCCAATAGCCATCATATAGCTCTAGTGCGAAGATATTTCAAACTAACTTTACTAAACTATATTAGAGGGGCTGGGGAGCCCAGTCGGTTGAGCACACGCTTAGCATACGGAAGGTCCCAGGTTCGGGTCCGGGCATCGCCAAAAAGTAGCTGCCGACCGATAAACGGCCCGTGCAGCAAAAAATGTCCGACGAATAATACCCCGTGTAAGGGAGTGCACGTTCAATATCCTTCAAAATCCTAACGCTGCGTACGATGTCGCCCTTAACGGTTGCGTTGGGTGCCTACTCAGGTGCTGGCTCGTCACCTGACTGTGGTTCTAAAATACGACGCCCGTCGCCAATAGCACTCGTGTAGCTCTAGTGCGACGATCATTCAAACCTAAAACTAAACTATATTAGAACACAACAACACCTCGCATTGAGAGTGGAGCCGAATCATTAATTAAAATCGCGGAAGATCAAAAATGAAAAACTGAAAAAAGTTACCTAATATAAAACACGCCAATACTGCTACCTAATGCTAAAACAGATTTAAAACGTTATGCAAAAATCCTTTTTGAAAGAAATGGTAAATTATACAACAAAAACTTAAAGAAGTACATGTTTTTCGGATTTTAACTTAAATTAATATTTCAACAAAAATATATATACAAGTCAAAATTTGTGCAATTGTTCACACTTTGTAATGCCTTTTTCTGAACTTCAAGTCCCCAAAGCATATTTCAAATAAATCATTTGGAAGAAATTAAAAAAGATTTTTTTTTTACTAATTAAGAATTAGAATCCAATAGAATGAATCAATGCCACTTATTTTTTTAAAAAAACTTTTAAACTGGACGCTATAGTAAAAAATCCATTTCTATTTTCGAAATCGGCGTCCAAAAACACAATGAATTGAAACTTTAGCTTACGGAGCAGAAGTTAAAATTCGCAGACTCTTGAAATTGAACTACACGTACCTTATCTTATCTGAGTTTCAGCATCTTTAACTAAAAGGGGAGGAGCTAACTTTAGGGGGAGGAGCTTAATTTCTACTCCTAGGGGGCGCTACTTCTTGGATAAGACTGGATATTGAAATTTTCATAATTTCGCTGCCACTTTTCTACCCTAAAAATGCAAATAATTGCGAACTTTTTTTTTTCAATGCGAAGGAAATTTAAAGTTCTACGTCTCTATCTTTTCAGTTTTTCAAATTTCGACCTAGTTCATATTGTAAAATGATTTATTAATAATCAAAAAATTATTTTAACCAATTTCAAAAAAGTGAAAAGATAGAGACCGGCAAATCAACTGCATGTATCATATAAAAAAAACCGTTTGTAAAAATATTCAATACAGCCGGAGAAATGTGGCAGACTTTTTATTTTTTCCCCATAGGATTAACATTGAGAGAAGCCTTCGCTTGAGAAGCCGATTCTCGGTACTATTCCCCCTTAAACATAAACACTTGGAGAGCTTTGCTTGCTCCTACCAAGTGATTAGTCACGTTGTCCAAATAAACGATCTGCGGTCTGCCTCTTCTAGCGACAAATCTTATAAAAGCCAAAAAGTAAAAGAGCGAGTCTGTATAAATCAATGGCTACTAGAGATGTGAAGAAAAAGAACACTATGTTCTTTTGAACAGGTTCTTTAAAAAGAACTGGAGCAGTATGTTCTTTGTTTTTGAAAAAACCTGTTCTTCTGTAAATTCATGATTTTTCATCAGAATTTAACTTATACTTTAACGCATTTTATACATTTGAAATTATTCATTCCAATCATAAAATTATTTTCTTTACAAAAAAAATTACATGAATTTTCTAATTCCATTACAAGGTAAATCATTATTCATAAGCTCCTTAACAAAACAAGCAACTCCTCTCCTCATAGTTGGTTCAGTGGGTTTGGACGAAAAAGCTTCTTCTCAACTTACGCCACGAATGCCCAAAACGCCATACCCACTACTCCGGCAATGAAACAGATTTCAAAACGATTACGATTAAAAAGAACAGGAACAGTGTTCTTTTTGTATGCTCTTTCGCAGTAGGATAGCTCCTTGATGCTTTTTCGTAGTGCGATAGCTCTTTGCTTTCGGAGCAGGAGTGGTACCACGAAGGGTGTCGGAAAGATCTCGCCTCGGCAATTGTGGGCGTTTCTTCCCCATGACCTGTTTGTGACGTCACATCTCGCCTCGTAAACACAAAATGCTACCATGATCTCTTTTTTGTCACTTTTTTTGGTCGGAAAGTACTCACCGTGTCTTAGACTAGTGGAAACTCGTTCTCGCCATCGGAATCGATTTGTTTACATATGATCACATCGTTTTTCGGGTTGCTCTTCCAAAATGCCGGTGTTTAATTTAATGACGACGGATTTATTGCTTTTAGCATTATTTGAAGAAGAAGAAAGAAGAAGAATTCGATCAAGGGTGATTCGGCCAAATCGTGCGGATGTGTTTTCGTTGCCTGACAATGAATTTATTAATAGTTATTTCGATTAAACAAGCACGTAGCTGCAGAGCTCATTGAAAAATTGAGGCCGGCACTACAACCTCGTACCACCCGCAGAAATGTTTTTTCTGTTGAAACAAAAGTAAGTTTAAACAATACATGTAATTTAACAACTTCATACGTGTAATAAAAGCTGTTAATTTTCATCTGTCATTAATCTTTGTATTTTACTGTTAACTAATTGCTGTATAGCTAAAACTGTAGGCAAGTATTACAATATATTTAATTTCTATAAAGCTGTTCTTATAGTAATAATATTCATGTATACATATGTACTTCACAGCTATATTACTAAATGTTTTAGAAAATCTATTAGTTTATACGAATGAAATAATTTATTCAACTATTTTTAAAAAAGCTTCACACTAATTGATATAAATAACAATTTTTTGCATGATATTATAAAAACAATATTTTATGTTATCATTTACAGTAATAAATAACCAATTTTGTTAATTTACCCAGGGCAAGGGCATTACACAATTTATAAATACCATACTATTTATATAACACTTTTTGTTTTGCATATTATATGATATATAGAACTTCATTTTTGGCATTTAAAAAAAAGGAAAAAAGCATATCTTATTTAAATTTATTTCAGGTCTTCACTGCTTTGCGGTTTTTCGGCAGTGGTAGCTACCAGAACTCGATCTCGAATGACATTCATATCAGCATGGCCCAACAAAGTGCCAGTAACTGTATTAAGCAAGTTGCGGGTGCAATTAATGACATTCTGTTCCAGGAGAATATATACTTTCCATCTTCTCCACAGTAAGTTTGATTCTCGTTGTGAGGACATTACATAAAAAATTATTATGAAAGGTCAAGGAGAAACAAACCCTAATATGATCACTGTGCTTTTTCAAATACTTCCCTGTTTTGAGACCAAATAATCAATGTGTTATATAGTTCATCATGCTAACATTACAAAAGAGGTGCTTTGTTTAAACAATTTTATAATTTCCACTTTTTGAACATCATTTTTTTATGCTGTTACTTATTTTGTCTCCTAATATTTAGAATAGCTTTATAGTTATATTGTTCTCTAGAAATATGTTGGATTATATTATTATCTTGTCATAATAAATATGATTACAAAATTTCAATTTCAGAGAGCTTGCACAAATAAAACTGGATTTCTACCAGTACTGTCAGTTACCGGGTGTGATTGGAGCTATCGACTGCACACATGTAGCCATCATCGCACCTCCAGACAATGGCCATCACATGGAGCGAAATTTTGTGAACCGAAAGAACTTTCACTCGATTAATGTCCAAATTGTAAGTGTTTTGCTTGGGGAAAGGGGGGGGGGTGAATTTAAATTCCAGAACTAGTTTCGTAATAAATATACATAACCACATGAATCTTAATAAATTAATTAAATTTCCAAATTTTAATAGTTGAAGACACATTTTAAAAAACTTTTCTGCATAATCAATATGTACTGCTTATATTATCTGATAATGGTGCAACTTGGCTTCCATAGGTATCAGATAACAATCTAAAGATCCTGAATATCAATGCAAAATTTCCAGGCAGCACCCACGATGCATTTATTTGGAGGGCGTCAAACTTAAAGACTTTGTTGAGCCAGAGGACTTTTAAGGATTGTTGGCTATTGGGTAATTATCATTTTTAGCAGATAGGTAAAAACATATATTCTGTTTTTTTAACAAAACTTTTTATTTTAGGAGATTCTGGTTATCCTCTGCAAGTCAACCTGCTGACACCTTTTGATGCTCCCAGCACCTCTGCACAGAGGCGGTACAACAATGCGCATACTAGAGGGCGCTGTGTTATTGAACGCTTAAATGGAGTATTAAAATCCAGGTTTCGATGTCTTCGGAAACACCGAACTCTGTCCTACATGCCAAGAAGTGCAGCTCGAATCATCAATGCATGTGCAGTTCTGCACAACATATGCATTGCAGAGGATCTATTTTTTGAGGACGATTTGGATGATGAAGATGATTTAGCTTTTGATACTGGCCTGTCAACTACAACAAGTCACACTTCAGGGACACTGCGGGACACAATTGCAGCAAATTTTGCTTAAGTAAGTAAGATGCTACTCAATAAAGTGGTGACAATTTAAGCTAACCTAATCTAAATTAGTAGAATTAATATTCATGTATTAAAATTGATTTCCTATATAAGAATTTATTTTTTATTTGAATTTTCATAATTTTTAAAATCATAAAGTATCCTTTTTAATTTGTCTGTAAAGTAAAACATTAATAATAACTTTCATCATTTAACTGTTTTAAAAGTACATTGGTAAAGTAAGTAGAAGAAAGTAATTCTTTTTTTGAGGTATTTAATATTGCTATGCAAGTAAATTTTTAAAGTGTAATAAATAAGTGTTGCATACATTAATTATGTGGGGCATTCCACGTCAAATCAACGAAAATTTATACACTTTTCAACCTGACCATCACCAATTGAAATAATATTTACAGGTTTGAATCTACCCATGATATGATACAAAAAAATATTTTTTTCAGATTTTTTATTGGCTTATTTTTTTTTTGTAGGACCCTACGAAAATGGCAAAAAAGTGCAAAACGTGACATTCGGGTAGTTACAGAAAGTCCTTTATCTCAGCTTCTATAAGAGATAGATAGTTTAATTTGGTCTTATTTTAAAGCTCTTGAAATGGGCTTTCATATGATACCTCACTTGGCAAGATTTATTGACATTAAAATTTCAAGGTCACCAAAACAATTATTTGACCTTGAATATCTCAAAAAGTATATTTTTTAAAAATCTGAAAAAAATATATCTTTTACATGCTAATGTTCTGTACATGTGGTAAAAGTTTCATAATGGGCCTGCAATGGGATCATATTGGAAAATATTTTGAAACATTTGGGTACAACAGAATATTGCAATAGTTCACCCTTAGTGGCCATTGTTAATGAAGATTAAAAGTATCTTTCCCCTTCTAATAACTTTTTTATCAAAAGGAAAATGTTTAAATAAGGTATCATAGGAAAAAACACAAAATTTACAACAAACTATAAGTAACTAATTGATTATTTTGGTTTTTTCCCCTTTTCCCCACAGCGTTTTTGGCAAATATGCAGTTTTGAGCAGCAAAAATTGGTTGCTTTACCAGAAAAAAATCCTTTTTAATTTTAAATGTTGTTTAACAATTATATTATTTTGAAATTTATCCTAATTGAATGACCATGTGATTGTAATGAAGCTTAATAAAAATTATACAATTTTAAATGTCCCCTATTTTGAACCATACCTTAGTTAATATCTTAAATCCTGTCTATCCTTTAGAAATACAAAAAAATAATCATATAATAAAATAAAGACAATTAATTTTTTCTTGGTCCAGGAAGAGAAAGATCAAGACAACCTCCCACATGGTTGGAGACATTCATAGAATTCCTTCCTCACCCTACCCATGCAAGATAAATAAACTTGCAAATTTTTCAACTTCCTCGGGGATTACCTCCCAGGAAGCAACCTTTGACCTTGTGGATGGGTGTCTTAAAGTCTGATTTTTTATATAACTTGAAACATTGTAGGGAGGAGGGTGGGATGGATTGCATTGGATATATTCATAGAACCACTTGATTGAGGGTAGGGGGGACACTTGTTTTAAGAAATTTTTCTTTTTTCAGGTCCTTTTTTATTGTTTTTTTTTCTTTGGAAAGAGGGACTGTTTACATTTTCACCACATGCACATGAGTTAAAAGAATTGTGTGTTGTTTTTTAATTCTAAAGGATAGACAGGATTTAAGATATTAACTAAGGTATGGTTCAAAATAGGGGACATCTAAAATTGTAAAATTTTTATTAAGCTTCATTGCAATCATATGGTCATTCTATTAGGATAAATTTCAAAATAATATAATTGTTAAAGATCATTTAAAATTAAAAAGGATTTTTATCTGGTAAAGCAACCAATTTTTGCTGCTTAAAACTGCATATTTGCCAAAAACGCTGTGGGGGAAAAACCAAAATAATCAATTAGTTACTTATAGTTTGTTGTAAATTTTGTGTTTTTTCCTATGATACCTTATTTAAACATTTTCCTTTTGATAAAGAAGTTATTAGAAGGGGAAAGGTACTTTTAATCTTCATTAACAATGGCCACTAAGGGTGAACTATTGCAATATTCTGTTGTGCCCAAATGTTTCAAAATATTTTCCAATATGATCCCATTGCAGGCCCATTATGAAACTTTTACCACATGTACAGAACATTAGCATGTAAAAGATATTTTTTTTTCAGATTTTTAAAAAATATACTTTTTGAGATATTCAAGGTCAAATAATTGTTTTGGTGACCTTGAAATTTTAATGTCAATAAATCTTGCCAAGTGAGGTATCATATGAAAGCCCATTTCAAGAGCTTTAAAATAAGACCAAATTAAACTATCTATCTCTTATAGAAGCTGAGATAAAGGACTTTCTGTAACTACCCGAATGTCACGTTTTGCACTTTTTTGCCATTTTCGTAGGGTCCTACAAAAAAAAATAAGCCAATAAAAAATCTGAAAAAAATATTTTTTTGTATCATATCATGGGTAGATTCAAACCTGTAAATATTATTTCAATTGGTGATGGTCAGGTTGGGAGGCTCGTTGACTTGACATGGAATGACCCATGTATGTTTTGGGAAACTTTTATTTAACAAATCAATAACTGTTACAGCCTACTCATCGTCCTATGGCTGCCGAATAAATGTAGAAAAATTGGAGTGCTGTTTGAAACTATATAGAATATTAAGATAAGTATTTATATGCCTGGATTGTATAAAATTGTTACTTTTATGATTTATGGTAATTTAGTATTACCTTGACTACTAAGTTTTTTACTTATCACATGTCTTTAAAAAGATGTAAAATTGTTTTTCATTTCCACTGTGTACAGGTAATTACTGAGCTCTTACCAAGTCCCTATTTTATTTTTATTCTACACCATTTTTTCACTCATAAATCCTAAATTCATACGTAGCTGGATTTTCAAAAATTGATAGGATTACATTAATTATAAAATAAGCATTTGTGTGCACTATTTCTTACTTAAAAGCATTATCATACGACTCTTGATAAATTGTAATATTGTATTCTACAACATTTTTATTCTTTTGTTAGAATTCTTTATATTTTCAGTGGCGTCAGAGGGCAAGAAACAATTCCTTCCGTACTCTTAAAAAGTTTTGGTTGTGATTTTAATGTTTGCTATTTATTTAGCTTATAATATAACAGCCTTTAATACAAAGTATTTTGTTGTGTTTTTATTTTTGGAAGGGTGTAGTGAGTTTGATATTATTTGTGCACATTCAAAAGTGAAGAAAATGTTTATTAGGTTTTAAAAAATGCAGAATGAAATCCTCAATTTTTTTCGATGCAATTTCTTAAATTAGTATTGTTGTGTGATGCTTGTCCAATTGGTATTGTTTTAAAGAGTTAGTGATTTCGAATATAATGAACAATGCCTTTACTTATGCTATAAACGTCTAACATCAAGTGTAAAGATGTTTTTTTTTTTTTAATTCCAAGTGTAAGTTAATAAAAAATGTTTTTAAGTTAAATTCATAAAATTTTTCTTAACTTTTCTTGGTATTTGTATGTAACTAATGGATCATTGCATATACCAGTTCAAAACGAAGAATTTAACACATTATTAATGTTTATAGGAGGAAAATTCAATGTGGTAGACTTGTTAGCGGAAACCTTTTTTAGTTGAAAAACACTGTTTAAAATAAATTATATTTAAATAAAAAATAAACACTGATTCCCTTGATGGGAATTTTAAATTGATTAAAATAATTCAAACTTTTAAACTAATGAACATAGAATATTTCGAACTACTTTTATAAAGACTTTTGGTATTAATTACAAAGTCGCTTTATTCATACTGCTGTCTTTTCTCAGGCAAAACATGAACTGAAAATGTACAAAGAAAGGAGACTTCATCAGCATAGGAAGCTTTGCCAGAGCAATTAGAAAAAAATGAAAAGAGAACTCATTAGAACCCCAAAGCAGAATCTATTCCAGAGGAACTCAAGATATTTATCTACTACGAATTGTGTGAAATAAAGTTTTTTGTTTTTAAATTCAGATAAAAAAATTTTTACCTGTTTATAAGTTACCTACATATTTTGAGAAATAAATCCAACTTTATAAGTATGCATTTGTGCATTTCTTTCATTATGCATTCACTCATATTTTAGGAAAAAAAAATATTGCAAATCCTTTTTCTAAATCACTACAAATATTGATTACTATAATTAAATTTAGAGATAAAATATTAGTATTTTAAAGATTTAGCATTTAAAAAAAATGTAATTGTTTAAGAAAAACATATATTCCAAGTTTTTTTTATACATTGTGTCAATTCACGTAAGATACCAAGATTTTTTACTCAAAAGGCAATAAATTCAAAAGATGTGCTACCTTAAGTTCGCTTAAAGAATAAACAGTAAGAATTATTTGTTTAAAAAATGCTAAACAAAGAAACAGTGATTAAATATGCTATTACCATAAAAAAAAAAGTTAGGAATAAAAAGTATAAAGCACTCATGCAAAATAATAATTTTTATTTACATTACATATTTAACTTTCATTTACGTAAAACTTTCACCAACTCCTCAAAGATGGAACTTTTTTCCGCACGCAACACATTTGCTTGTTTCTGCTGCTCAAGCAGCTCCTTGTTTATATCATTCATGATTTGTAACTGCTTGGTGAGCTTTGAAAAGTTCTGAACTTGCTCCAGCTGGGTGTCCAGAAGTGATTGTGTTTTTTCGGCCGGAATCACAAGGCCCCTGTTGCGGACCTTCACCTTCAGATCCTCTTTTTTTGGAGCCTTGAATTTTTCTCTTTGGGACCCAGCTGGAGAATCCAAATTTTGCTGTGAAGTTCCTGGCTGAGGTGAAGGAGGGCGGAGAGACAGAGGGGAGGTTGGACGGGCCGAAGCTTCTTCGGACGAGAGCTGCATCAGAGCATCCTAAAAAATTACAACAGGTTACAAGTGGTAAAAGAAAAATATTTACATCACTATTCATCATTGTTTCACTTGTTTGAAGCTCAATTGATTAATTTAATTAATTGAAAGAAACAAGTGATTAAATTTAAATAAAAAGTATACAGCAGTGTCTTTGATCTTGTCATAAAAAAATGTATACCCAAGTTTCATATATTCTGAACGAAAATTTAAAATAAAAGACAATTCTAAAACGGCACTTCATAATTTCTTTGTTAAGGAGAAAGTGATTTGAAGAATATCCTATGTTTAACATTAATTCACCTTTATTTAAAACACTAACTGAATGTATCTAAAATTTTCTTATTAAGATTTGTTTAAAAAATTTATATCATTCTCAATATGTGCAAGATTAAGGTTATATGGGGTAGAATAAAAAAAAAAATAGTGACTTGGTGGGAACTCTGTGCATTACTAGTGAACACTAACTATTGTGACGCCGGTACACTGGCGCAATGGTAAGTGTACTAGCCTTTGGAGCTGCTGGGCTCGGGTTCGAATCCCGGTAAAGCATAGATGTTTACTGTCTCTTCTGGAAAGCGAGGTAATGGGCTATATAGCCTACGCCCTTCCCTTCTAGAGGGCACAATTACTGTCATTTGTCAACTATTGTGACATTGTTTACATTCAGGGTTTGCGACCCGCCTATAAAAAAAACATGTTTACAGTAAAACCAACATTAAGTTTGCAGTATACAAATGTTCTACGAGAAAAATAGTAAATGGTTCTCATTTTCGAGTGCAAGAATCGAATAAAAAAGGTGTTTCACATTCAATAAACAATTTTATTTGTTATTTCAAGACATAAATTTATTTTTATTAGTTTAGTTTCAGTTAGCGTGTAATTTTAATTATATTTCCCTTTGATTTTGACGTAACAGGGCGCACGAATATCAGGGTCAAAGGAGCAGCCAATCAAGAGTAGGCGAAATTTCGGCGCCAGCTGCATTGTTTGCCTAGTTTCCTCCGCGTAGTACATTTCTCTGCTGCAAACTTAAGGTCGGTTTTAGTGTAGGTTGGATTAGTTAAATTTGTAAATACAAAAATCAAACAGCTAAATACTATCAAATGTATCTGGAATTGAAAAGGCTAAACAGCTGGTCCAATGCCATTGCTTCTTAAATTAATGTAAAACTCTGTTATCAAGTATTTTTTTTTTTAAATAGCTTAATTTAAATAATTAAAAAAATATCATAAAAACTCACTTTATATCTCTTCTGCTCTTTTTTTTAAAATATACTTAAAATTCAAACCAAACAGTGACATAATAAGGTTGAATCTTATTCGAATACCCTACTCATTTAGTTCTAGCTGTAGAGCGCTATCAGAAAACCAATGTTCAAGAACTACTTTCTTAGAATCAGCACTAAAAAGTGTGTGTTTAAAAAACCGGTCACAGAAAAATTCAGTAAACTGGAAGCTTCAGTAGCTGCATGTATGTAGTTATGTAAGCACACATACCTGGTTTTGGGCAGAAACGCTCTCGGCCACTCCACTAATGCCGTACACCCCTTCCGGGCCCATTAACTGGAACACCCTGTTCTCCAGTGGAGTCAGCTCACAGGCCTCGCTCTCCTTATCTCCAGTTTCTTTAAATTTCTTGTCAAGTTCGCAGCACTTTTTCCGCACTTCCGACTTCCAGTCAATCCAACTCTGAAAGTAAACAAATAATAACACATATATATTTGTTTACATGATAAATATGACAACATGATAATGCTGAATTGGTTTACAATAAAATATCGACTCTCTTAATAGGACAAACAATTGGCAAAAAAAAACTTGCCGATCTTAACTGAATACTAAAATCAATCTCTAGATTTAGACATCACATCAAACTTAATAAAAAACATGTTTCTTATGCACATTAACACTGGCCTAGAGACTTTCCAAAGCATGGCGATACCTTCAAAATCATGTTATCCAAACGTTCTATAGCTTGTTTAATTTTCTGGTAACACAAAAACTGATCTGGATCAGCTTCTGGATGAGTGCAATGTTAGTTTTACATCCCTTTCTTTTGTTTAGCGGAGATGAATTATCGCTCATTAAGAACTAGCCAAATTTTGTAATTTGCTGCCGACACAGCAACTAGGAATTTATCAAAACATCAATTTTATACTTTCTATAAAATTACTCAATTTCCTATTGATTCCAACCTAATGTACCACTTAAATTGAGTTCACATTCACAAGAGTACATGCAAATTAGAAACTAATTGGCATAGGCCTAAAACCATGCGCTTAAAATGAACACAATGTTTTCTTTGTAAATGTATATAGTAATGATCAAAAGTATTGTGCAGCAAGCATACTTTTAGTGAATTGGCTTTATATTATGGTAATAAAAAGGATATTTATTAAAGAACACATAAAAATATCTGAAGCATACCACACTACACAAGATCTTCAGAATATAATATAGATAGTTATTTTAATGTCGAATTTGGAAAAAACATATCAAAGAATATATTACTTACTTTTTTCCATCTTTCAACCGACTTTATTGCTCCTCCGTTACTATTAAGCTCTTGGCATAGCTCATTCCACAACCTATTTCGGTCAGTCTGGGTGAAAAAAGGAGTGAATCGACCATTGTAAAAAAGGGGATGCTTCTCCATAAACGATACAATGATAGACTTTTGTGCAGTCGTTATACGTTTCCTATTACAATTGTCTTGAGAAGGATCCATCTTTGCAAACGTAAGAAATTGTAGTTCAGCGCAGTGAGCCAGAAATAAAATAAAACAGTAAACACTCAAATGCAACTGCTGTTGCCATTTACCAAAATGCAAACTAGGAACGCAATATGAATTTTCTGATTGGTTACAACTAGCCACGCCCTCGCCAGAGTTTCCGACGAAATCACCATCGGAAAGGGGTTCCGAAGTCGGAAAAAAATGACTTCCTAAACCGGTTGTCGGAACTGACTATCGGAATGGGAACTTTTCGCCAGTGGAAAGTTTTCACATCGGAATCTTTCCGACACCCTTCGTGGTACCACTCCAGCTCCTTTCGGAACGGAATAATTCTTTTTCGCGAACTGGCAAATTGGAGCAGATTGCTCCGACTAGCTCTTTTTTGAGATTGCTCTGGAAGCCGTTCTTTTTGAGATTCGCAGCTCTTTTGGCACTGTTCTAAACGGTTGTTCTTGCCATCTTTCAAACGTTCAAATGGGAAATGGGATTATTGGGTTTATCGTAGTTGGGTTTTGGTGTGTGTAGGATTTATTTTGTTTATTTATTATTATATTGATTATTAATTAATTTTTATTTAATTTGATTATTATTTTTGTATTATTGCTTTAGTTTTTTATTTATTATTATTTTATTTCATTATTTTTTATCACATTATTTATCATTATTTTTTATTGCGTTACTTATCATTATTTTATATTAATTTATTTCTGTATTTATTTTATTATTTCATCATTATTTCGTTATTATTATTGAATTTTTTCCTTTAGTTTCATTTTGGCAGATTTTAATTTCGCAATTTGAATTTTTCGAATTTGACCTTTTTTCTTTTTCTGGTGCATGGGTAAGCTTATTATTATTTTTATTAGTACATCGTAGCATTGTGTAGCTGTTTTTTAAATTTTATCATTCCCCAAAACATTTTCTCTTATTTTACATGGAAAACACATTTTAAAAAAATATAGGCAGAAATGTTGAACCACGGGAATGGGGCTCGTATTTCAGAGTGGGGTATAATAACGTAAACAATCTCTCTCTCTCCCCCCCCCCCCCCCTTTTCTGTTAGGGTTATGTGCGCAAGGAATGCGGCGGCTTTATTAAGAGTTGTGGTTAGGGTTGTTAGAATTGGCTAATTTCAGCAGTTTTGGCTATTATTTGATCCGCTTGGTTCATTTAAAATTATACCAGTTGCCAAAATTGTTCAAGCTAATGATTAGATTAAGTTGGAAAAGCCCACACGTTTTTATTTTTCGTTCAATCATGACTATTTTTTGCGTTATGTTGATTTTTTTTTTTTTTTTTTGCTTTTGAATATGTCTTGATTTGTAGTTTTAATTAAGTTGGAAGGGACGTGATGGAAGATAATTTTGGGTATTTAGGCTTTTTGGAGAACCAGCTTGGCAATTTTAGGAAATTTCTTCTGGCCATCCTGGTCCTCTAATCAATGCAACTCATGTAGACGCACGTTTGGGTATTTTTTAAAAGCATTTTTAAACAGTTTATTTTACTTGGTTTTTAACTTTTTTTTAAATGGAAATTGGAAAAACAGCCTTGTTATTCTTAAAATTGAACAATTATTTAATTATAATAAATCTTTGAGTCTCTTAAATTGAAAGCGAAACTTCACAATTGAAATCTTATTTTTGGTTAAATATTTAGTTAATAAAATAAATTTCTTCAATAGTGTGGGGTAGAAATTAATCTACTGTGCAATACCAAGTACTTGTTTTAAAATTTATTCTTGTATAGATATATCATGTATTTTCAGATCCTCAGATTTATTTCCTTATTAAAAACATTTTATCGCTTTAATTTCTTACCAGTAATTTTTATAATCTTCTAATATTTTAAAATAGTTTTGTCATGAATTAATCTATTAGTTTTAAGTCGCATTGCATTGTTAAATAATGTAACTAATTCAAATTATTGCAAAACAATGACACTTGCGATCAAATTTTGTTATTTTAAGTTCAAAATGCATTTTATTTATGTTTGCCTGAATTCTTAATCGCGCAAAGCAGTTTTTGTAAAAAGAGCAGGTTAAAGAACTGTTCTTTTTAAAAGAACAGAGCAGAGAGCAACTGCTCTTTAAAAAGAACATAAATATAACATCTCTAATGGCTACACTAATTCGACGTGGACCGCTCGAACCACAGCACAAGTGAAAAGGATGAACCATGCCTTCTCACCAGTACGCAGGATCAAAGGACCTCCCAAGTCGATTCTGATTATCTGGAATACAGCAGCATCCTTGACTCTGTTCTCAGGTAAAGGTGCTGGTACAGCTGTGGAAATAAAAAAGTACCCACTTGAGGTTATTTCATCCGTTAGTCACCCTATAGAATCGGACCTTTTTGAGATTGTGTACAATTAACATTCTGAGTTAATTGCACGATACAAAATTTGCATAAGGGGCCGTCTTCATATTAAAAATATTACGATCTTTGAAATTTCCAATAGCAACACCCAATTTTAATAACTTAGAAATGTTAAGCACTCTTGAAAACCCTTAAATCTAAGTTTTTGTTACATTTGGATGAATATTTGACGAGTTATTCAATCGAATCACTTGTGGACCTTTTGGGGACCAACTTTAAATGACAAGCAAGCATGCATGCAAAGCCGTCTTTATTTATCAATTACGGAGTAATCTTATACACAGTCCCCTAAAGGGTAATTATAAAGCATTTGGGATTTACTCAGCAAATTATGAATAAACATTTTTAAAAAATTGGGATTTCGCTTAAACTTCCTGTCTTAAATTTATTTCTGTAAAAATATTAAGGGGTTTCTATTCATATTTTTTAAAAAAATCAATATAATAATTATTTAAAAACATAAAAATTGTTTCAAATACCCCAATATAGAATGCATTTTGTTTGGGTTATTATAATTTCTTTTCAGTAAAAAATTCGTTTCATTATCTTAATTATTTATAGATTGGGATAGTTTTTTATGTGCAACTCATTTAACATTATGGGACCTAAACTTTGCACGTCTCTAACTCCTCTAATAATGCTTAAAAACTAACAAAATTTGGAATTTCGTATTAACATAGGTCAGAGATTTGAAATATGGATTCAAAAAGGGGTGTTGCTATTGGAAATTTTAAAGTTAGTAACATTTTTAATATGAAGATGGCCCCTTATGCAAATTTTGTGTCATGCAATTAACTCAGAATGTTAATTGTTCACAATGTCAAAAAGGTCCGATTCTTTAGGATGAATAACGGAGGAAATAACCTCAAGTGGGTACTTTTTTATTTCCACAGCTGTACAACTTCAACCCTTGCCGCTTCGAATCTTCTGCAATTCTTAAGGCGTCATAGGAGTCTTAAAAATGTGCAAAGAAGGTACTACAAAACATAGTTTGATCTTTCATGTTATTTTTGAACTACTCAATGTATAAGTATAATTTTTTTATCTGTAATTCTACGAGACTTATTTATTATAAAACAAGTTTTAAAATTTCTGAAACTTTAGCCAAAACCAAAATAAATGATATTAAACATGAAGCTATTTGAACACATTGTGATTAGGCTTGCGCGGCAAATTGTGAGGTCAAAATTGAAAAAATGACCAAGAAAAGGACTTTATGTTATACAAATATGTACAAACAAAGACTTATACCTAAATTCCCAGCTCAATTTTAAATAGAAATTATTTTTTAAAAAATTTAAAATCAAAATTTTTAAATTTTTATAAAATTTTTTAGAAAAAAGTTCTTAAAATAATTTCTAATTAAAATTGAGCTGATAATTTAGGTATAAGTCCTAGTCTGTACATATTTGTACAATATAAAGTCATTTTCTTGGTTATTTTTTCAATTTTGCCTTCACAATTTGCCGCGCAAGCCTAATCACAATGTGTTCAAATAGCTTCATGTTTAATATCATTTATTTTAGTTTTGGCTAAAGTTTCAGAAATTTTGAAACTTGTTTTATAATAAATAAATCCTGTAGAATTACATATGAAAAAATTATACTCATTTATTGAGTAGTTAAAAAATGACATGAAAGATCAAACTATGCTTTGTAGTATCTTCTTTGCACATTTTTAAGACTCCTGTGACCCCTTAAATTCTTTAAGAGCATTTCGAACAGTTTGTCTCAGAGACGTGCCAACAGGGGGACAGGGGGGGGGCAGGGGGGTTCTTCTCCCCCTCAGTTTTAGAGGTGAGGGGGCGAACTATGTATTTCGCCCCCCCCCCCCCCAGAAATTTTTTTATGGGTCATATTATAAATTTATGTATTTTACTTTCAAATATTGTGCCAAAGAAAACTAAGTACATTTTTCTTTCAGTTGAAAAGAAATGCAAAATATACATAGATATTTTAGAATATAATGAATAAAAACTGTACGCACCAAGCAATAAGTCGGGAAAATATGTACAATCGCCTCTGTCTCACTCAATTGAATCTAAACGGCTCAGATAAAGGGTCAAGCTGCCCCTATATGTCTGAGAATGTGAGGGGGCGAGCTATATATATTGTGATAATGAAAAGCGTTTTACATTCCATTGTCTCTGGAACATTTAGAGTGTCTTACTGAATTAAGTCACTTTATATATTTTAATTTTAAAAATGAGAAAATGTAGGAACTGCCCCCTTGACATATAATGTGAGGGGGCGAGTTATATATATTGTGATAGTGAAAACTGAAAAGCGTTTTACAGCCCATTCGTCTCACGAACATTTAGAGTGTCCTACTAAATTAAATCACTTTATATATTTTAATTTCAAAAACGAGAAAACGCAGGGACTGCCCCCTCGATACATAATGTGAGGGGGCGTGCTATCTATTGTGATAGTGAAAAGCGCTTTACATTCCATTGTCTCTAAAACATTTAGAGTGAGCATTAACAACAAATTATTTCTGTATTTATGCTAGAAAAAATGAGACTTATGGTTTATGGTTTATAACATGAATCTGCCTTAGCCTTTTACGCATCCATTATTTTGAGTTAACATACACTTTAAAAATCAAGCACCTTGCTATTGTCTATATATCATTTGATATTCTATTGCAATTTAGATTTTGGTGAGGTATAGTTAAGTAATGGTTATTTTGCACACGTTCAAAATTATAAATTTATTTCAATATAAAAAACATACGTTAAAAAAACATTCATTAATAAACGTCACAAATCTTCTTTAAATACAACAACTAATGTCTCAAATATCTTTATATTCTAAGGACTCTTTTACTAATTTGTGAAGATATAAAAATTTTGCATTGTGTTATATATGAATATAAGGCTTTTTTCGCTGCAAATTAAAAATTCTAGTTCAATATTTTCTAAGAAGTGTATTAAGGCTAAAAGTTTTATTGCTAATATTTCTTTGTTATGCTATATAAAACATACAAAATTTATTTTTTTATGAACTTTTTTGTAAATTTCGTAATTAAAATAGCACAAAACAGCAATTTAACATTAGACCTTAGACAACGACCTGTAACACCCTCCACTCCCCTCCCCCCCCAAAAAAGGTTTGTCCTTCTTCAAAGCAGCATTGCAATGCACATAGCTCTTTTTCTAGCTCCAGGCGCTCTCTGCGGGGTGGTCTAACACCCCTTTTATCTGTTTTCAGACTAGGGTAAAAGAAACTAAAACACGTAGTGGGAGAATTTTAGCTGCCCTCTTTGTAAGCTGCCGATGGAGATCGTATAATGGTTTTACTGCCTTTAGAGAAAAGGACAACTACAAAGGGCGTCTAGACAGACATCTAGATTGTAGAGTCATGGTAGAATTTTTTTAGGCCATAAAAAGTACTGACTACACGCGGGCAGCAGACGGGATGTATTTGGAGGAGGTTGACATGAATGCCTTTCTCTTTGCTCGTGTTTGTTTGAAGAGGTTTCAGTACTACTAGAGGGCTACAAGCCCCCAACACATGTTACACACGAAATCAAGTTTACCCAGTGTTTCAAAGAGCAGACAGCTCCATATAAGTTACTGTTTTCAAATATTTTTTTATATACAGTTCATTTTTCATGACTTTTGTAATGATACTCCCGAAATTGGAACTGCGTTGTTAATTGAAAATGAGGTAAGAAAATGTTCTATATTATGTGTATGAAGTTTATAGTATTATGATTTTTTTCCCCATTTACTTTATAATTTTTATAGAGTTTAATTCAGAACATTTTTTGACATTGAACTGAGCGGCTACACTAATGTGGCCAAGTGAACAAAAAAATTGTCTCCAATAGTAATTGAAAATCAAATAAAATGGGCAACAATGAAAGGGAAGTTTTCAAAATCCCTTCCCAGGACTACAAAAATTTTTAATCATAATTTTTCTGTTTCTAAAATTTCCATTCTTTTCGTATTTTGTGCATATGTGACAGATACTCACTAAGTACTCGTGAACCAATTTTGAGGCATGTAGTTCAAGATGTATGGGTCATACAAACATACATGCAGAACAATGTTCAAAACCACTTTTTTAGAATCAGCACCCTCCAGGAAATATACAAAAACACGAAATATCCATTTCGGATTTTCGACCCCCAATTGTTACTTTTTATGAAGAATTTTTTCAAAACTACTTATCGAAAGGAAATTCCTAAAATTGTATTAATATTCTTCTATGTATATGGTTTCTCTCTGTCATTTACTTTTACAGTGTTTAAAATTAGGTTTAAAACGTAAGTCCCTATCTAGTTAGCTTTTACCTGTATTAATTGTTATTAATTTTTTGAGCTTTTCTAGCTGTCTGAAAGGAGATCATTAAAGCAAAACCACTTTCACACTTCGGAATTCAAAACCGTAGTCAAGTAACGTGGTCGACACCTGAGCTAACCATACGCAACTTTTGACGGACCCCAGAGTCCAGACAACGGTAATCATTACTTTGACCACAAATATATATAACGCGCACCCGTACCATATAATTAAGTTAGCCAAAAAATCGTTGTTTTTAGTCAAAAACCAGAATAGCATACTATACCTGAGTTTAAACGTACGTTAAAATAAATTCAAATTTTTAAATTCCAGATCTTCTTTCAAACTTTTTAAAATTTTGAACATAGCATTTTAAAACATGATATTTTACTCTCTTTAGGGTTTTTAATATTTTATACAAATTTTTCAAACATTAAAGACCGTCGTAAAATCAATAGTTTCAAACAAGGATTTGGAAACAGTTGCTAAAATTTATTATTTAAATCATAATGTATATTGATTAAAATCTTTAATTATTAAAAATGATTCATTAAAAATTGGGAATTTTTAAAAATTATAACTTTTTACAAATCTTCCCCCCCCCAGAGAGAACCAAAGATAACCAAAGATAGAGATAACCAAATCGTACGGCAACTATGCGTTGTCAAAAATGGTTTTTTTTTGTTACTTGACCAGGGTTTTAAATTACGAGGCACAATTGACTGTATTAAAGCTCATAGCGTAAGCTAGAAAAAGGCAGCCATTATACAAAAAATCCTCAATGCTTGCGTTGCGTCATCGAGTTCACCACCCAAACATTAGTTTACTAAAAATAACTGAAAATTGATATGTCGCTAGAAACTATTCTACCCATTTCAGCTATACCTTGGGTAGCTGATGAATGTGATTTTTTCATCAAGTTAGGAAAAGCAGAAAACGCGTTTTGGAGTTTACGAGCTAAATGGGCCGAAAACATCAAGAGAGACGGCTTGGACTATTTCGAGATTCACAGGACGCCAAGTGATGGCAAAATAAACATGAAAATAAGCTTGACGTTCTATTTTGTAGAGAGTCTCACTTTAAAAAGCTCGACGAAAACATTTGAAAGCTGTATTGATGAGGGACAGTCAATGGTTTGCATGATGGTAGGAGGCTGGCCTAAAGGTTTCGATAACGCTGATGGCGACAAAATAAAAGGAAGTATTGCTTTGGAAAAAGGCAGTAAAATGTGTCCCAGCTGTGTAGCCAAAAGTCTATCTGAAGATGTACCTAGTTCTCTTTCTCACCTGGCTGAAGATCTTTTAATGTTACTCGACAATCCTGATTACTTTGCTGATGGAACATTGAAGTGTGGCTCTACTGAAATACCTGTCCACCGAAGCATTTTGTCAGCGCGATCTCCTGTATTTGCCGCCATGTTCAAAAGTAAAATGAAAGAAAATCAAGGAGTGGTCGACATTGTCGATATTGAAGCCAACGTTCTCAAGTGGGTCCTTAAGTATATTTACAGTGGTAAAACTGATCCTCTGACCGACGAAATAGCGGGAGATGTGCTTTTTGCAGCTGACAAATATCAACTCGTAAAACTCAAGCTGATGTGCGTTTCAGAGATGAAATTAAATACGACAGTGGATAATGTTTCCCGTATGATTGTGCTGGGACATTTGCACGATGAAAGCTTGAAATCCCATGCAAAAGATTTTGTTTGCAAACATAAATCCTTTTCTGATTTGGAGAAAACAGAAGGATGGAAAGAGTTGGAGCGTGAATATCCAAGTCTAGCAATAGATGTACTAAAATCTGCACTTGAATATGCACAGAAAAGTCGAATTTTTTAAAGAAAACCTTGATACATGTATTTTTAATCCAATTTCAGCAGGTATTTCATAAATAAATAAAACTGAACAATGACTAAAATATTACTAGAAAAAAAAATCATTTGGGAAAAATTTTGATTCATTTTAAAATATATTACTGTTACTGGAAATTAAAATGTTGTCCTACTTTCAACCCATAAATTAATTATAAACAAAGTTCTTTTATTGCAGTTTTATTTGCTATCTTTGAAATGTTACAGCTAAGCATACTTTATTCGTCAGATCAATAAACGCCTTTCAATAAAACTTTGTCGAATTCAGGTGTTACAATTCTAAACTAAGGTTAAAATTTTCTTTTGCTTATTTTTAAATATAAAAATAATTACTAAAGTTATATGTAATTATTATTTTAATAATTATATAAATTTACACAACTTTGGTTTCAATTTTTTTTAATTCCAAATAATATCAATAGTTTCACATTAGTTTATCTTCTCAGCATAAAAAGAAATTAATAATTTTGCAACATTAAATTTTGTTGAATTTCACAACTCTTGGTACCAAATAATGAAACCATGTTTTTTATATTTTATCTATGCTAAAACTACTAAATTTTTGCTTAAAGTTATTTTAAAATTCGGCAATCCTATTTACTTTAAAATATCAAAGGCTTGTTAAAAATGTGAACATATATTCAGATTAATAAGCTCTTAGTTGCTGATCTTGGTATGCATAATTTTAATTTTCCTGATTCCAAAATTAAAAACGCAATCATTTTCTTTTCTTGAACACAGATTTATTTCTAACAATTTGAATAATGTATTCCTTCTTTTAAGGGGGAAATGTGTTGCTGGACCGCGTGTCTTCAAACTAAGTGCCTCAGTATTAGTCCAATGCAGAAAAAACACTTTCTAAGTCACATTCCTCCAACTGCATTGAATATTTTTGCAAACGGTTTTTTTATGTGATAAATGCAGCTGACATACAGGCCTCGACAATCCGACTATTTGGAATTGGTTCGAATATTTTTTTTAATTTTAAATAATTTTACACAAAATAATCGCAGACATTTCAAAAAGTAGATTATAGAGACCTATAAGCAGGGTTATGATTTTACCCGACCCGAAACACCCCGGGTGGGTTTTTTCAAAAAACCAACTAGAAAAAAAAACCTTCAAAAAAACCAAATGGACAATTTAAATTAAATTTGCCTTACTGAAAATTAAAAAAGGTACAATTTTTCTACAACAAAAAGATATATATTTTATTTTAGTACTCTCAATATACTTTTACATTTTTTGTACCTTCAATTACTTAAAATGCATTTACAAAGTTAAATTTATACTACCTAATTAATAATTATTTAAGAATTAAATATAAATATATTTTTTTAATTCTAAATTAAATTTCAGTCATTACAATATTCTGGATTATATAATGTTGCACATTCACAAACAAACCATACTTGGTTCCTCTTTCCAACCTTTTCTGAACCATTGCCCCTCACTTTAGGTTGACTAACACCCATCGCCCCCTTTTAATTTTCATGTTATGTCTAATTAAAATTTGAGCTAAAATGTAAATAATAAAGCAGTTTTATTATTATAAAAATTTGCTACCATATATAATAACAACCAAAGCAGCTTCATGTGGTAACTGTTAAATTAAAAAATAAATAAAATGTATATTTTCAACAGATTTTTTAACGAACAAAAGTGAAATAACTAAGATCTTTAAACTGAATTCTGGATAATTAAGGAGAGTTGATAGTGAAAATGGATTGGTAGGGTGTGGTTAGATAATGGTTCTACTGTACTACAGTGCAAATTTAAATTTCTCTCTTTGAATGCTCATCGCCCCCTAACTATTTATTGCCCCCTTGAGATCACAAATCGCCCACTTGGGGGAGATCGCCCCCAGGTTGGGAACCACTGTTCCAGACAATACAGTTATAAATTTAAATTGGTGTTATCTAACAACTATATGCAATTATTGTTTTTTTTTTTAAATATTATAATTTAAATTACATCATTCCTGATTATCTCTCTCAAGATATTCTGCTAGTTTTAAAAAAATTAATAGATAAATAATTAAAACTTCTCTAAATAAACCAAAAAATCCTGAAAAACACATCCAAAATACTAAAAAAAAACATAACACCCTGAAAAAAACCAAGTGAGTTGGGTTTTTCACGAAAAAAAACTGGTTTTTAACAACCCTTCCTATATAAGTCAGCTGTATTTATTATTTTAAAAAAATTGTTTGCAAAAATATTCAATATATACAGCCAGAGAAATGTGGCATATAAAAATTCTTTTCCCATTGGATTAACACTGAGGCACTTTAGTTTGAAAACTTGTAGAAGATCGAGTTAGGTTGGGTTTGAAATATCGTCGCATTTGAGCTACACCAGGGCTATTGGAGATGGGCGTCGTGTTTTAGAAACACAGTCAAGTGACAAACCCAACGCAACCGTTAACGTAGCCCTTAACAGTACAACAAAATGCTAAATATCAATCCATCAAAATGGCGAATGGAAAAACAAGTTCAAATGATATGCAGTGAGTAATAAATCATTAAGAGAAATTCTTATTTAAATTGGAACTCTACATGTAAAAAAAGATATTCAGTTGTTTTGAGTCACTGCTTTAATTTTCTCTTTTTAAGGTTCGTACCCATAAGAAACATTAATGTTCGAAGAACCTAATTTCTTAATAATAATTTTTCAGACACTAAGGAGTCACTCAATATTGTGTTATAAATACAAGCAGTCACAGCAACTAGTAGTTTTGCTTGGTGAATGCTTCCTTTCATCGCCCGAGGTAATTAGGTGTCAATTTGAAAACATCAATCTTTAGGCTATTCGATCATCAGCATAAATACCTTGCTGATATCTGGTTGCCATACTTCTCCGCCTCAACTCTATACACTAAAGTAGAGAAAATATGTAATTAGGACCAAGGTACACCACCGAAGGTATACCTTGGTCCAACCGGTAGTGTACCTTGGACCAATTATTAACAGGTATAGAGACTCGATTTACAGTCCGAAAACCAATATTTTTTAGCCACATAAAATTCAAAAATACATTTTACAACCTACTCTTATTTCTAGCCAAGATTGTAGTAATTAGTTATGTTAGGTCAATTGGCTTAGTAAGGGGTTTTATTACCTTAGCTTTTTTAGTGCCCTTGTGGCTTTTCAGCTGTAATGTGATTTTTCTCAGGTGTATCCGGTTGAAAGCAGCATGATATTAAACTGTCATTTCATGCCATAGAAAAACATTTGGCTATCTTTCTGTCATAAATTTGAAAAACAAAAATATTTTCCCCTATGTTTATACAACTAGGCCTAAACGTAAAAAGGATGTTCTGCTTCGATATTTATTATAAAAAACATTTTTAGATGTGCATGCAATACTTATTTTCTCTATTATATCAATATGGTTAAAATTTTATAGGTCTACCATAAATCTAAATAATTAACTACAGAAAAATTATTTATCACACCATATAAAAATTTCTTACAAATTTCCATTCTACATAACTTTACAAATAAGGGTTGCATATTAATAGCTTAAAATACTTATTTTTTCAAAGGAAAAAATTTACTTGAATTTTATAAAGGGTTTTCAACAATCTGAAGCACATAAGACCTATAGTAGTGTCGATGGATAAACACTACATGTTTGAGTATAAAAATACACTAAAGTATCTGACAAAAATTTACTTTTGAACTGTGAATTTAGTTTTTCGAAACCTCTGTAATAAATTGACCTTTTAAACAAACAGATAGAACTTCACTGAGACCCCTGGTAGCAAATACTTTAACTGCATGTGATGTTGTTTCAATATCTAAGCAAATCGAGCTAAAATCAGCATAGGTTCGAGGTACACATATGTCTAAGGTACACCACTTACCCCTATTGATAATGCAAACAATAAAAAAAAATACTTGCATCTATTAGACATATTAAAAAAGAGTTATTGTAAAAAATATATATTTAAAAAATATTCAATTATTAAGTTATCACACGATTACAATTAGGCATTTTTTTATTTAAAAAAATTACAATCAAATTTTCAGGAAACACACAATCTATAAAATTAAAAATATATATTTGTATCCATAGTCTGTTATATCCATCTGCCCAATATCATACGACATATCTTATTATATGTTAAATTAGGAAATGAAACTCATTTTTTTTTTATAAAATACTTTGAAAATCAACTATTTCAACCAGCTAAAAACTGAACACTTATTTCAACAATTTTCCATGTTCACATAACATCTTCATCAACTAAATCCATCAATTCATCTAACCCTAACTCTTCTGTTTCACTCTCGTTTGTTGGAAAGGTAGATGGGCATTGACTATTCTTGGAGGTATCGCTGATCAGTTTTTCAGAATTCATAACAGAATCCTCAAGGCTCTCGGATAGTTCTTTTACGGTAACCCCCTGAATTGATTTGCATTGATCCACTACTGATGGTTGGGAAGATTCATTCACCATCAAGCCATTCTTTTCAAAATCTGAATCGTGTTGCAAACTTCCAAAAACATCTTCAGAGGATTTATAATTGTTTTCTACCGACTCATTAGGGCCTGATTCTTGAAGCTTCATTGCGGTATCTTCACAAGTCTGTTGACGATTCTCGGGCCAATCCTTGTTACAGTCCACGGAAGTCAAAGCTTTCTGACTTGGTTTTTCCAGTAGGCTCTCAAACTGCCGGTCCACATTTGAGGAGAGTTCCTTCGTTTCATCATTATCTTGAGAACCCATCTGATAATCTTCCTCAGTTGGTGGATTGTTCTCTGAATAACTTTCAGCTACTTTTTCATGAGTATTTGCCCCATCAAAAAGACTATCAAACTGGCGCTCTAAATTCTCTTGAGAATAGGAGCCGGAATTGTTGGTGTCAGCCTGAACTGGGTCCAGCATACTTGGGGACTGTCTCCCGGAGTTTTCTGCATTTGTTGCCAAAGTGGATGCCATCTTTGCTTTTCGTCTTTCAGTGGCTAGCATTTTGTTGTATTCTATTCTCTTACGCTGCTCTTCTGTCAAACTCTAAAATTATAAAATAAAGTTATTCAGCTTTTGTAACACTAGTAAAATACTTGAATATATTAAGTTGTTTTTACTGGAAAAAATTATGAAGCTTATAATTTTGTTAGCAGTGCAATATAAATACAGGCAGTCAAAAATGAATATACAAGTGGCCTTGGTAAAAAAACATGATTAATAGTTCACTAAGTCATAAATCCCTTAAATCAACCAGACATTAATGTTACCAGATACACTCATGTTTTTATTCTACATGTGTGTTAGAAGTATAATAATGTTATTCCTTGGAATACTATTTTTTTAAAGAGCAAAAAATTATAATATTGTTTGATTTGAATTCCCAAAGAAATTACACTTATACCACCAATTGTTCTTAAAGGCCTTTTGGTAGTTCTTAATTGCAAAAAAACACACTAATAAACATATATATTGTCAAGGATAAAATTATAAATAAATGTACAGATCTGCGTGTGATTTTTTAAAATCAGTAGACTTTGTTGGATTTTCACTAATTTGCTTATTCCTCACCGGTTTGACCAAGGTTGACTCTTCCTTTCATTTCTCTAGTGGATTGATAAAATGAGGACCACATATAATTTGGAACTAAACATTGCGGTTCCGTGTAGGCTGACCACCTTACCAGGACATATGCCTAGCAACCCAGATCCCCCGAGTCAAGTTGAAATAGGGACGGCAGGTTTTGGCCCAATAACCAGCTTTGCGCCAAGGAGCTTTTTTTCATTCATCATAACTAGTGCAGTATCTAAATCATGCTATAATCAAGTTCACCTGTATAAAAAATACAGCAATAGAATTTCACTTCACACACTATAAAGAAGGGCAAAAGCCCACGTACCGATCCGAATGAAGATCCCAGGACAACACCCGAGGAAGGTTTATTCTGTGGAGTTGAGGTCAGGTTGGACGAGACCTCCGCTCTCTCAGTTCCCCCAAATAGTCTGTCGAAGGCGTCCTCTGACGGAAGTTCCTCCACTTCTGTTGGCATCAGCTCCCCCTCTCTTTCGTCGTCTTCTTTATCGTGAACGAAATCACTGCTGAGGATGGGCATGTCTCTGCGGATTTTCACAAGACAGGTCTAGGTGAAAGAAAAGGAGCAAAAAAAAATTATACATTTTGTTTATTGCCTTTCTTTAGAAACACATAAAAAAACAAGTCACGCTGCTTGCAGTGCCGAATACGGATTAAGGAATTCTATGAGAATATCGATTACACTGGACAAAAAAATTTCAAAAGTGTTCTGGGACTGAGATGAAAGTATCCAATTCTGAATGATTTCAACGTACTAAACACGAATATCTCTTTAAAATGTAAGTTAGCTCTTGTTTTTGAGTTACGGTTGTTTTATTCATTACATTAGGATACAGCAAAGCAAAATTAAATAAAGTCAATTTTGCTTACAGAAACCCTTCAAATTTTTTCTCATACAGATTTATTTAATATTATCAACATGAATGGTGGGAAGAGATGATAACTTTCAAAGTTTATGCACCCACACTAGCAGCTTAATACCCCATAACACAACGTAATTGTTCTCACTTCAAGTGGTGCAGAAAAAAAGAGCAATAAATTCCTCACATTTCGTCAACAGTTATTTTTAGAAGCATGCAACTTAGTTACTTTTAAGGGTAACAAAGTGAAGAAAATTTTATTACTTCTCATGCTGATCTTCATGAATATATTCAACACAGTTCGATGTTCAACTTAAATTTGATTTAAAATTTAACAACATTGAATTTTTGTAATTAACGTTTTCTGATTATTCCTATTTCTTTAGCATTGGTTCTCTTTGAAAAAGGGTAGGCTGGCTAAATTTAAATTTTCTTTACTTGAAATTTTTAAAAGTAACTGTGGTTAGTTACTTTTCATAGTAGTGGACAGAGTATGGAGTACATAAGTAACTATAACAGTTACTTTATAAAAGTAATTTTCTAATCCCTGATATTTAACACACTGTTAGAACTAAATAAATATATATAAAACATGACTCAGGATTTTACTTGCTTTGATTTTAAATCAAAACACTTTTAAAACAAACAAGAAGCATTATTTTTGGAAGACTTTTTTTAAATTTCTAAATGTATTCATAAATAAATGATGTGATACACACACAAAACTAGTGGCCCAATAAAAAAATCAATTCAATCTCTTCCATATTTAGTAATGTTTGACTAAAATGTCCTGATGGCATTTTTATCCTTAAAGAGTCCAAAAAAGCACTACCTGGACAGCTCGCTTCTTTCCCAACTTTTCGATTTGTTTAAGACAAGCTTCAAATTTCATGCTAGGAAAAAGACGATGAGTCCAATGCTCTAAAGTAGACAACAATTTGTTGAGATCTTCTTTCTGAAACAGATAAAGTAATATAATAGAATGACAGATAATTAAGCATGTGTTTATTTTAATAGCTGAAGAAAATAATGAAGTTAAATCTAAGAGTCATTTTCTCCTAAGGGCAGGTACAATATTCATAAATACATAACCAACAACAGTGATTAAAAAAAATGATCTGCAGTTATAACTAAGTTTGTCTTGTATGGAAAAAATACAGAAGAAAGTTATTTTACCATTAAAATAATTAATAAGTATAATTTTAAAGATAGAAATTAATTATAATTTTAAAAAATTTAAGTAGTCATCCACAAACCACAGATGGCAGCACTAGCAGCATGTACATGTCTAAACAAATTGTTTTAATTATATCTAATTGATATCTTTAAAGTTATACATTTTAATTATTTCAAATAACTTGCTTCTGTATTTTTTGGTAAGGTTTCATGAGTACATGCCATACTTTACATATACTTTATTTGAAAACAGGATCAAAAGTTTCCCCATTGGATACAAGACCCTTAAGCAATCAAACTTCAATTACATTGCATTTGAGTTTTATATAGGTGATTTACTTGCAATAATTATAACCAGAGTTTGTGTATTCTTTAAAACCCTTAAGGAGTCAAATAATATTTTAAATTACTTTAAGGATATTATAATTCTTGAGGCTTAGTTTTAATGGATTTTTGAGAATTAATCTGGTACAACACTGGTAGGATTTAAATATCCTTTCAAAGAAAATAAGACAATTTTAGTCAAAAGAATAACTTCATCCACAATTTTAGCAAAAATCAATTCAAATTCATTTAAATTAGTATGGAGTACTCTAGTTTTATGATTCCTTGGTTTCAGACAATGGATCAGATTTACTGTACGGTTCTCCTTGGCACAAATTTTTCGGATTTGGTTATAAATAATTGGCAATCTGGCAAACTCCTGTCTGACTTTGACTGATGATTAGAATTCTATGAAATATTCCCATGTGATCTTTTCTTCGAAATTGTGGTTTTAAAAAAAATTACCAAAATATGGACTTCTGGAGCGATTTTGGAAAGTTCGCCACGAGGAACCGTACAGTAGATATCTACCCAGACAATGAATTGCTACAAATAAGGAATTGTAGATTAAGTAATTAAATTATGAATGTATAGTGATTTCAGATCATTTAGTTTTTAAACAACAAAAATGAATAATTAAATAATAACTTCTTTTTAAAAAAATCATGGAATATTATTAAGCGAAATAGACTTACTTCATGTCCCTTTCCTTTGAACTTTACATTCTTAAAATGTTTGGTCACAATCGGAATGCCTCTTTCCCCACAAAGCCTGAAACAAATTGAGTTATGAATGTGTGTGTCGGGCATCGAATATGGTGACAGATTAAGATCTTTAAACATGTATTCAATTAACTGGAAAATAGAAGATATAGGGCTAGATTTAATTCAGTTATTCAAGTTCATCAAACATGGAGACATTTAGGACTCAAGTTTTACCTTAAATGGCCGAAGCAGAGGACATGATCAGAAATTGAATAAATCATGCTTTAGAAGGGAGGTAAGAAAACATTATTCTTACAATAGAGTCGTCAATGAGTGGAATGCTTTACCAGAATGTGTGTGTATTCGAAGAGAGAGGAAGATTTTAAGAAGAATCTCGATAGTTATTGGCAACTGGTAAGAAATTCGATTTATATTTTGGACCAATCTTGCTAGGCCTCTGGCCTGTTGGTTGCTGGTCGACAATTTTTGTGTTTGCATTTTGTACTATGTATAGATGCAAAAAAATTGCGAGGACATTTATACAGATAAAATATCAGAAATTAATCCAAAGTTTACACTTTGATACCTAAACGTTAAAAAGGCCAAAAAATAGATAAATGATATTTCAAAAAAATATGACCTACGAACATAATTTTTAGTATTTTCTGACTCTTTTTGAAATTTATAGTTTTTAATAAGTTAACAGAAACTAAAATAAATAGACATATTTATCAAAAGGCCTAAGGACATTATAAAGTGTACAATAATATCAAATCAAGTTTTAACTGCAAAAGAAGTGTACTGGCTGTACTGGTAGACTTTCAAGGTGCTTACGACACAGTCTGGAGACCCAGATTAATCAATAAATTATTAAAGAACAAGATTGGTGGACATATGATCAGCTGGATTAAGCGATTTCTCGCCCAAAGATGGGTAAGAACAAGATGGAACTTATCTGAATCCAAATATGGCAGAAGTAAAGTTGGTCTCCCACAGGGCGCAGTTTCAAGCTGCATACTTTTTAATATTTATATAAATGATTTAATAAAAAGCCTTAAAAATGTCGAAAGCATCAACATTAGTATGTTTGCGGACGACCTAATCATTTGGACAGATGCAAAGAATTCCGTAAATTGGCAGTCCCAAAAGAAAACTATGGAGGACACTATAAACAAGGCACTAAAAACGCTCCTGGACTGGGCAAATAACATGATCATCAACAACTCAAAAACTGTTTACCAGTTCTTCTCCTTAAAGCACACCGACCCTGATTTCGATGTCGGTTTAGACGGACACAACCTAACTAAAAGCACGAGCTCCAAGTACTTAGGGGTCATTCTGGATAAGAAGTTGAGTTTTAATGAACATGTGGATTATATTGTAAAAAAGGCAGAGAAGAGACTCCTGATCATGAGAAGACTGGCTGGTGCCAAGTGGGGATGTAATCAACATACACTTAATGCCACATATAAAACATACGTGAAACCCATCCTTATGTATGGAAGTGAAGTTTTACTCACTGCAGCACGAAATAAGATAGATGCTATAGAAAGACTACAGAATAGGGCTCTTCAAAACATTACTGGAGCTGTCAAAACTGCTCCTATCGCGTCTATGCAATTATACACAAGCAACCTGCCTGTTTTCGAAGAAATAAAGAAGCAGGCAATGAGCACATATATTAGGCTGAAATCATCACAAAAAGCTAGGTGGATGGAAGAAAGTAATATTGAATGCCTAAAAACACAAATCTCCCCAATTGTTAAATGCCGACAATTGATGAGAGAAATCGATAAAGACGACTCTATCGACTGTCTAAAAAATCTAGTGAGCCCGCTTGACTATATATCTATAAACCACCATTTAACTCTCGACGGCCTTACCAAAAAGAATAATTACGACGCATTATTGAAGGCTACTGCGATTTCACTTATGGAGGAAAACTATCCTGAACCACATTGGACTCGAGTATTCACGGACGGCTCCCAAATAAATGATACTACTGGAGCAGGTATATACAGTAAATTGTTTTCTCTGAGTGCTCCTGTGGGAAATTTCATGAATAATTTCGATGCGGAAATAAACGCCATACATTTAGCACTAAAGAACTTAATTCTAAGAATAAATAGTGAAAGTTTTCCTAGAGTGGTAATTTTTGTAGACTCAAGTGCAGCCATTCAAGCAATTTCATATAATCATCATTCTGAAACACGAATAATAACACAAATAAAGAAGGATATAAAAACACTGACAGATCTAAATATCCAGATCGTATTCCAGTGGATACCTTCACATGTCGATATATTTGGAAATGAAGAGGCAGACCTCTTAGCAAAACTAGGAAATCAAGAAACAAGTGATCAAACTTTAATTCCCCCTAATTCAATTAAAAAGTATATTCATAGAAATATAGAAAAATCCTGCAGAGACAACTTAAAAGTCACAAGTAATAACAAGAAATGGCAAAACATCCATAACACCTGGAACATATATAGTTTAAGACCAAGAAAAGAAGCAGTCGCCCATTTTAGATTAACTACAGGCCACGACTGCATGGGAGAACATCTCCATAAGATTGGGATCATGAACACCAATGTGTGCACAATCTGCAACTCTGGAGTTATGAACTCTGACCATCTACTAGACTGTGCAGGACTAAATAAAACTTCACAAGAACAAAGAGACTTTGTCACGCTGTACTGGGAGGCAAGGGATATCATGGACAAATGAGAGACTTTTTTTTCCCCTCTCCTCTTCCGCATCTTCGTCCACCCTTATTCCTTAGGATTTGTTTGTTATTTTTGTTCTCTTGTTGTCGTCCTTTGTCATCGTTTGTTGTTTATAATATCTGTGATGTGATCCTGTATACTTTGTGGATTAAATTCCAATAAATTTGCCATATGAAAAAAAAAAAAAATAAAGCGTACAATTTTTTTAATAAAACTATTTTTTAAATAATTATAATTACCGTTCAGCATTGAATTTTAATCTGGGGTTTCGGATTGTTCGCTTGGGCACAGGAACAATTTCGCGAGTTTGTACTTCATTTGATTCGGCATTAGCCGAATTGTCATCATTGCCTTGTTCATTTGCTGACTCCTGGTCCACTTCTCTTTCATACTCTTTAAAAATATTATCTAAATCGTTTTCATCATCCATTATATAAGAAAATAAAATTATCAAATAAAATTGAAAATTTACCGCCGAAACAGTTTTCTTTTCTGGTTTGTAGGTATATGAAATGAGTTGAAATGTTACTATCCTACTGAATAGTATTATAAAATTTTATTTTTGTCTTTAAAAATAATTGTTTTATAAAAAAAACTCTCACAAAATTCCTTTTTCTATATAAAATTTATATAAGTTAAGTTTATTGATTAAAGTTTAGAAAAATAATTTTTACTTTATAATATGTCAAAAAAAGGCATAGATAATAGATGTTTAGATATTTGTCACTGAAACTGTATCGCAAAAGCCGATTTTCCAAAATCAACACACAAGACGTGTTTTTATTTTTAAAAATTAAATTAAAAAATAATTATTTTATATGAAATTTTGGTGAGTACAAATCATTTTTATAGTTAATGTAGTTTTATAGTGGGTGTTTACTTAAAAATCAGAAGGTTTTATTGTTATTTGGCTTTCTAACTAATTACTCCAAAGAATCCTAGTTAACTAAAATCATGTTTTTCTATTACATAGATAGTCTTATCAAACACTTGTTACGAATATACTTTTGAAAAATTAATATGGCTTAACTTAAAATCGAAAACATATCAAATATTCTTTTCCATGCATATTGCATCATCCTGTCACCGACCTACTAATGACAACTTAGGAATTAAATACCTACTTATTAAACTTCTCTTTATTTTTCTACAATGAATAAATATTTCATTATTTTAACAGCATAATTTGAAAAATTACTCTGATTTTCTTATTATGGAGTGGCGAATCCAAGAGACGATTTAGACTGGTTTTAACGATTGCTGAAAAAAAAAACCCGTAATCTTTGACAAGAGTTCGTAATGCATGATTTTCGAAAAATCGTTAAAGTATTTTTGGACACATCTACTTTTCGGTTACTGAAATGCTCACAAAAATTTTGGACAGAGAGCCAACAGTTTAAAAGATATATGGTTTTTGAAAGAGAGCTTCTGACAGATGTAAGAAAATATTCTTCATGTTGATATCAATGTGTGTTCATTTGTTTTATAGCTGGTTATCTGAATTTGGTTCCAGGGTATGGCTGGGCTGTAAATTGTGCCCATCTCATGTCTTGTAATTCGGTGAGAACCTGTTACGCTGTGTGTAGTACTAAATTATTATAAGTGGTTATTATTATAATTATAACAAAATGCATTAAAAACAGGGTAGGAGTGGTTACATGTAACAGTCTTTTTTTTTTCTTTCGGATAAGTCTGAGTAATATTGTTAGATTGTTCAGGATGTACTGTAACATATGTAGTTACTTTTAGATGTAACGAAAAATTTCGTTACTTCTCGTGCTGCTCTTCACGGATATTTTCGACACAGTTTGGCTTTCGTCTTCGCATTTAATTATTTAACCTTTAACAACAGTGAACTTTTGTTTTTAACTTTTCTGATGGAAACTATTTCTTTATTCTTGTTTCTCTTGGAAAAACTGTTAACTGGCTAAATTTTTCTTATAACAAGAAATTTCTAAAAGTAGCTATAATGACTTTTCATATATTAAGTAAATGCTTTACTTTTTAAAAGTTACTTTTCAATTCCTGAATGTAAGTGTTAATTGTTCTTTTTAAAAAATGCCTTAAAACATGCATTGTTCCAGGTCTTAGTCCATTCCCAAGATGCCCCTCTCCTGCCGTTTCTACTCGCAGAAGTACCCCGAGATCGAGGATGTCGTGATGGTGAAGGTGCGCTCGATCGCCGAGATGGGCGCCTACGTATCTCTGCTGGAGTACAACAACATCGAGGGCATGATTCTGCTGTCCGAGCTGTCGAGAAGACGTATCAGGTCCATCAATAAGCTGATACGCGTAGGGAGGGACGAGTGTGTTGTTGTAATCAGGGTTGATAAAGAAAAAGGTGAGTATTGTTTTTCTTTATTTTTGTAAATTTACCCTTTGACTATGAATTATAAATTATTTTTTTTTTTTTGCCTGGGATATATTCTAATGAGTTTTTTAAGTGCCTTTCATCCTAATAGTAATTTTTAAACGTTTGTTGGGACAAATGAGTCACGCTAGCAGTCAAAGGGTTAAGCTAGATTCTTTTATGTAAAATGGTGATGCTTTTTGGAAATGTTTAAAGAGAACAAGAAATATGGTCTTAAAAATCCTTGGTCATTGCAATCAGTTCTCAATGAAAAAAGGCTTTTTTTTGGCTAAAGATGTTTTGAAAAAAGACTTACTATATAACGTACCCAAATTTTCTCTATACCTAGTAAGGCACTGTTTAGTTTTTTTGTGTTTGAAGTCTATAGTTAAACTCATACTTTCCTTGCACAGAAGCCACGAGCGGACCTATTATCAGACGAAGACAAAATAAAGCGACTGAAATTTTCTCTTCATCTGATTGCTCCGTGTGTTTTATAGCTCCGCCCATGGTTGTGGCTTCTGTGCAATGAAACTACGAGTTTAACTATAGTACAGGAGACTAGGGAACCTTGGCAATAATGCACTTGCCTTGCAGTTGCATATTAAATGTCCCACATTCGGGCGGGCATCGCCAAATTAATTGCCTAACTATATACTGTCTCTGCTGAGTAATAACCCTGTGCAGATGGAATGCATGTTAAATATGCTTCAAAGTATGGATAGTGTTTTTAAAAATTGGGTTGGTGCCTAGTGTGCCTACTCAGGTGTTGGTTTGTCACTTGGTTGTGATTCTAAATTGCAATGTCCATAGCCTTCGTGTAGCCCAAGTTTGCCAATAAACTCAACTACAGTCTTGTACTATCTCTTTAAATATATTGTTTTCTTATATCATGGCTTAAGAACCAAGTACTTTAGAATAGAAAATTTAGATATAGAGAGAACTTTGCCAATTTGTATATTTTGATAAATAAGATAATTGTATGTAAACCTGTTAACTTACAAAAAAAATTTGAAATGACAACTAGTTGTGCATGTATCCTTGAACTCGTATCTCTTTGACAACTTTTAGGTTACATTGATTTGTCTAAAAGAAGGGTATCACCTGAAGATATTGAGAAATGTGAAGAAAAGTTTGCAAAAGCAAGAGCTGTAAGCTTTTTTTAACCAACTCTACTCTTACTTAAATTTATTTCTACTCATTTGTTATTGCTGATTTCCAAACTTTGAAACTTTCTAGGTTAACAGTATTTTACGTCACGTAGCCGAAATTCTAAAGTATGAAACTGACGAAGAATTAGAAAATTTATATAAGAAAACAGCATGGCACTTTGATGAAAAGTTTAAGAAACACGCCACCTCTTATGAAATTTTTAAGCATGCTGTTAAGTAAGTATGATTATCATTAAAGTATTTAATTTAATGGCTGAAATAAAACCTTGTTTTCAATAAATGTATTATTTATGAATTGCAATGTTGGAGTATTTTAATGGTTGTTGTAATGTAATTTATGACTTTTTAAAAAATTATTAAAGATACTTTAAGGGTTCAATAATTATATTCATGTGTCTTTTTTGGCTTTAAGATACAACATATAAAGTAACATGTACTGTATATACTCGTGTATAACCCAACTGTGTGTATAAGTTGACCCCCCCCCCCATTTTTAGACAAACATCCTTCCAAAATCAGTAATCCGTGTATTAGTCGAGGTAGGAATGAGGTCAGAGCCTTTTGAAGAAAATAAGAAGAAACCAGTTCAGAAAGAGACTAATTTTTATTTGCGGAGGAAAATTTCAAACCCAATGAAAATAAAACAAGTTCCGGCTATAAGCGTCCTTGACGTTGCTGACCCTCAATATAGAAGCTAAGTTGAATCTGTTCAGTGAAGCGCGAAGATCATGTTACCAAGATCACAGTCCAACATTGTTTTCTTTAAATCTTGAAGTCTGGTTGACTGAACTGCCCTGTGCCAAAAACAGATGCAAAATACGCATCACGCCAAGAACTAACAATTGAGCATCATTATGGTGGATACTGCAAATAGATAACAATCTAATTTGTTCTTCAAAATAACTGCTTTTATGTCAATTTTTTAATAGATATTATTTAAACTTGAATTTTGATTGAAATTTATTGAGTTTTAGTTTAAGGATATTGAGAATTTGGTTTTTTTTTCTGAAATGTTTTATCTCATGTGCAAGTCACCCCAATTTTTATGGCAAATTTGTCCCAAAATTTCTCGGCTAATACACAAGTATATACAGTAATATGATTTTTTAAAGGATGAGTTTATTATTAAATGCTTCATAGCCTTTACAGTAGCCCTTAATAATTCTTAAATCATAAGTTTAGATATGGTATATTGTTCTAAAGTAATTTAAAATGTCTTTCACATCATATTGAAATTCCCAAATATACAAGTTTGTCCTAAAAAAAGTAAATTATTTAGCTTGTAATACCTATTTTTCTACTTGATAAATTCCTGGCAAAGCTATTCTAAAATTTAATGAATTATTTACATTATAGTGATTATTCTTCTCGTACAGTTTTTTAAATATATTAAAATAAACCTTTAAAAGTATCCTAATTTTTTTTTAGATGTAGGAGTTTTTTATTGTTGAAATGTAAATTAATTTTTTAAAACAAAAGGAAATGTATAAATACAAATTATTGAAAATCTTAAGTTTTTCAAAGTTTTGTTAGAAGCAAGATAAAAAAAAACAATGTTATACACAACAAAATTTTCTAAAACAAAAATCAACAAAGCGCTAAGCTTTTTCTTTAAATTGAAATCAAGTACTATCCAAATGAATTCGATACAAAAAATGACTTCAGTTTCGGTTTAGTTTTGGCTCCATTAAAAGAGATAATGATTCTAGGTTGACACAAACCGTGCAAGAGTGTGGAGAACTGGTTGCCAGTCACTCCACAGTTTCGACTATCTTATTTACTTGTACGACGTACAAGTTCTTTTATTTAGGCTCTCTAGTTTTGTCTTAGCTACTTCCAAAATAATTTATGCATTTTTAATCTGCTCTAATATTTTGTTTGTTTTTATTACTGAATAATTGTGCATTTTTCAATATTCATAAGTTTGTTACTAGTTAATGGCCCATTAACTAGGGAATGGGGGTGTCCGATCCCCTTAATAATGTTGCTCAAATTCTCTATTATAGATATAACTTTTAATAAGCCATTGTAGTTTTACTTGTTAGCATAATAAACATATTCCACCTTATATCCTATTTAAGCTAATTCTATGTAACTGAATACTTTTGTAGTGTGGGTCGCAAGTTAATGCTTTTTAAAATTCAATTTTAAAAAGTTCAATGAAATTAAACCTGTTATATTATTTAGTTGCTATAACCTATTATTCGACTAATTTTTAAAAAATTTAATGTTACAGTGATAATCACTTTTTAACACAAATGACTTACACTACGGACACTGTAATTCTAATTGAATAAACATTCATTAATATCAGTGTAATTGTAAAACTGAAATCTAATTGTGTGTTAATACAATGCTTACATTTCTATACATTACTCTACTTGTCACTTGAGAGAATTCATACTTTGCATTAAAAGTAAATCATAAAGTTATAAATTTTATTTAAACTTCTGTTTTAGTGATCCTTCTATTTTGGATGAATGTGAACTTGATCCTGAAACAAAAGAAACCTTATTGGCAAACATTAAGAGACGACTCACCCCTCAAGCCGTTAGAATTAGATCAGGTAAAGCATATTGGAATCAGTTACATTTAAAAGGATGCAAGTCACAACATTGAGTTGACTTTTGGCAGGTTCTTCATGCAGTATTACATTAAATTTCTATATTGAACTTGCCTATCTAATTTGCTACTGCAAGACAATTGCCATTACTAAGCCATATTATACTTATAGCTAAAAGTAATTATTTTTTGCTATATTGGGTTGTTTGTTCAAGAACAGTTTGATTTTAGGAGATAAAGAAACATAGTAACTTTTATTTTCTGATTGTACCTTAAAAATATCTTTCCACATTCTTTTATTTTATTTAGATGAGCATTTTCAAATGCATTGTATTGATACAAATACTTACCTTATTCTGGGCACATTTTTTTTAAATTCTAAAAATGCCACTTAAATACTACAAAATGTTAATTGATTTTTTCCCCTTTAGATATTGAAGTAGCCTGTTATGGCTATGAAGGAATTGATGCTGTGAAAAATGCCCTCAGGGCAGGAATTAACTGTTCTACGGAAGAAATGCCAATCAAAGTAAGTTTTCTAAGTTGTTAATATCAATTTTGATTTGTGTTTTTGTTGCTGATTTTATACGTAGCAGATATAGAATGAAGCTAACTTATTTTGTGTATCTATTGAAGTGTTTACCAATACTAGAAATTTCATCTAATTTGATAATATAAAACTAATGACACGCTTCAATCCTTTGGAAATATCGCCTTCATATCTGTGCTAAGCCAATCGTACAAAAGTATATTTTCAGCATCTGCTTAGTTTTAGCTTTCACACTACGTTTATAACGTAAAAAAGTGGAAGGTTTTATAATCGTTCAGTCTGTCTGTCCGTCCGTCACACCACTTTCACAGAACGAACCAAAGTTGCACAAAAAAGCGGGATTTCGTTCATTTTAAAGCAAAAAATCGGGCAAAGGTTACATCCCACATTTCATTAAAAAAATTTAATTAAAAGTATTCTTAAAATTTAAATAACTTAATTTAATCTACATTGAAATAACATGCAAATTCCATTTTCATTCAATATTTTCACTGTTGCCATTTCGTCAAACGTATGTACGAGAAACTTTGTTTAAAATGAAAATAAAACCTTTGAAAGGATATTTATTTTTGTGACATAATTAGGTCTGGATTGTTGTAATATCACAATAGAGTTCTTTATATGGTTCATTATATATGTATTAAGAAATATGTATACAGAATTCTAATTTTGCATAAAAAATATTGTAAGTTTTGCTTTTATTTTTAAAGCATCAATTGTACTAATTATATTTTTCAAAGTGTAAATTAAATTTTGGCAACTAAAAGATATAAAAAAATGCATTATTATTCCACGAATTTCAAACGATAATAAGTAATTTTTAATTTGACGAAGAATATTAATGAAAATAGTTTATTTTGGCGTTTAAAATGTTAAATTAGAAGTTAGGCCAATTTCTTTCTGAGGTGTATAAATAATGTGTTTCCTGTGAGCATAATTTGTGGAAGCGGTTTTAGTGACAGGTTCTGTAACAAACCTTCTTATTTTATGCAACAAGTTCTTTTTAGCTTTTTGTAGTTCACCATAATTAATTCAATGAAATACTCAAAATAATGCTTTACAAATTTTTAAATGTTATTATTGGATTTAAATTTATGATTTAATTATATAAAAATGCAGTATTTCCCTCCTCCCTCCCTGAATGGACGTTTTTGCTGTAATTAATGCTTTTTTTAGTTGTTCGTTGTTCGATATATACGTTTTAAATCTCTTACTATGTCTTAGATGATCATTATATAAATTCAAATTGCAAAGTAATTCGCTACTAATGTCATAATTTTTTTCTTTGGAAACTATAAGTATATTGGAACTTTTCAAAAAGATATTCCAAATAAGAATAGTTTTTAAAATAATAAATATAAATTGAATGATTTTGTTTCTTTTAGATCAATCTAATAGCACCTCCACTATATGTATGCACAACAACAACAATGGAAAAGGCAGATGGTTTGAAAGCTCTTCAAGATGCCATTGCTGTAATTGAAAAGACGATCAAAGCATCAGATGGTGTATTTAATGTATTAGTACCTGTAAGTTTAAATTTATCTTATATAAAAACGAATCTTAATAAAAATCTTTAACTACTATTTAGAAAAGAAATTTGCCACATAAGGAATTTCAAATAGGATGGTATTAACAGAGTTCCCATGCATCTGGAAAACCGGGAATTTTTAGGAAAAATGAAATTAGGAAAAAAGTCGGAAAATCTAAAAATTTTGCTAATTTCTGGAAAAGTCAGGATATTTCTTTTCACTTGGCCGCTTTCCAAATTTTCGACGAAATCGTGGCGTGCCCCTAAGCGAAAACGAATTCCAATGACCTCATTGGCACTTTATTTTGCTCGATGTAACTTTCAGATTGCCGCAGTTTCGCGACTTCTGGAACCCCGTAGTTCCGCGACTTTCGCATCCCCGGAGTTTCGCTACTTTCGGATCGACGTAGTTTTGCGACTTTTGGATCCCCGTAGTTTCGCGACTTTTGGATCGGCGTAGTTTCGTGACTTTTTGATCGCCTTAGTTTCGTGACTTTTTGATCGCCTTAGTTTCGTGACTTTTTGATCGCCGTAGTTTCGTGACTTTTTGATCGCCGTAGTTTCGTGACTTTCGGATCGCTGTAGTTCCGCGACTTTCGGAAATTAGGTATGTCATTAAATTAGTAAAAAAAGTAGGTCTATATTTTTATTGTGTTTGCATAAGGAACTACAGCAGTTTTTTTTCGTATCTGGATTTTTTTCGAAAATGTACAGGAAAACAGTAAAAAGTCAAGGAACTTGGTTTTAGGTTTTGCGTGGGAACCCTGTATTAAGTTATTATCAGTTGGTTTTTAAGCTGCATATTTTAAGTACAGGATTTCATGGCATATGGGGTTTCATGGATGGATAATCATAATTTGGAAAATTGTACATGGAAATTCATGAAGAAAAGGATCAAATATCATGGAAATCATTGAATATTTATGGATTTCCAAGCGTCTCAATTACATCAAGGCATGAGATTATTTATTCTTTTTTATTTTTCTATCGCTCTTTAAGATTGCAATTTTTGGATTGCTAAAACTTTGAGATGTTCTCATAGCCCAAGTTACGCAATTTTCGGATTGCTGCAAATTGCTGATGTGGAATTATCAGATTTTGGCTTATAAATGTGCTAAAATTCGTGTGGCAGGATTAAATTTTGTGGTTGTAGGATAATGCCGTAAATTTTAAAGCTACATTCTTTGAAGTCTTTGTTAAAGCATGCCTCTACGATCCCTCAACAGGATGGTAACAGAACCTGGAAAACAGGGAACTTTTTAATTCTGGAATTTTTCAAATTTTGCAAAGTATCAGGGAATTTTTTCCATTTTGGATTACTTAAACAGCAGGTTTAGGTACTTGTGATCACTGCTAACGGACACTTGATCAGAAAAAAATATTCTGATTGATCTGATTTGCCTAAAGGACCAATCTTGGAGGAAGGATCAATCTCTTATTTTTGGAAATGTAGAAAAGTTAGGTGGGCTAACCCATAATCTGGAAAGTCTCAATTCCCACAATGTCCAAATTAAATTTTCTTCACTGCATTACATTATGTGTATTTTACGTTTCCTAGGTAATTGTAAAATCATGGAAATTTTTTTGAAATTATCAGGGAACTTTTTTTTCTTGGATTTTGTATCCCTGTTCTAACTTGTCTCATTTCTTCCCTTGTAGCCCAAAGTTGTGACAGACCTGGATGAAGCTGAGCTTGCCAGGCAACTGGACAAACTGGAGATGCAGAATGCCGAGGTGTCGGGAGACAGTGACATGGAAGACTCGGACGAAGAGAAGAAAGATAATGAATAAAAATATTTTTTTTACAAAATGATAATCGTTCCTTGTTTTTGTTTGCTATGTAGTTAGAATTCTTGTGTTAACTGGAAGTTTTATATCTCCATAGACACTAGGAAAGTTTTGGAAACTTATCTTTTACCAGAGTTACTACTAAAAAGAAAAATGTCTTATTTTTGGAAGGCTTCAAGGAAGTAATTAGAAGTCCTGGATATATTTAAAATGCCAATTACACAGCTGGAATTTTAGTTTCCTTAAATACTAAATAATATATAAGTCACTATTTTAAAAAAAGTAAAGTTACCAAGGTGGTGAAGCTACATTATAAATGATATCTGATAATAACCTACAGGAAATGAAGGTATACATTTATTGTTAATTGATTGAATGAATGTTGCACTAGAGCAACTCATATTTACTTTGACTTGTTTAATTTATAGTTTAGTTAGAGCTGATATTAAGTAACCAGTGCTGATTTTTGGTCAAACTAATTGGATACTTTTAGAATGTTTCCCCCAACCCAAAACTCTTGATTCATGTTTAATTGGTTATGAATCTTCCTGGCTCAGCTAAGACAAGGAATAATCATAAGATTCTCAAGATCTAATATCAACGACTTTCAATCTCCTAACAGTGCACATTGATTAACAACAATAAATTATTTTGCTAACATTTTATTAAATTTATGGGTTCAGATTGGTGCAATATATAACACTCTAGTTTTAATTTTTCTGTGTCCTGCGATTTCATTGGTTGTTTCAGTTTCCATCTTAAAAGTACATGTCGTTGATTAAAAGAAACTTTCCTTTCTATGCAAGCTTTCTTTTACAGATGATATAAACAACCAACAGTACAGTAAGAAGTTAGCATTTTAAAAAAATTAATATAAGCTAAATATTCTTAGAAAACTCAGTTTCGAATACCAAAACAAAAGTAATTCCAAGCAAGGCTGCTGGAGCTCGGCTATTCACGACGTGAAACATCCCTATTGCAGTTATTGACTAATTTTATTTCATTGTTATGGGTACCTTAGGGGTGTGCAACATCCTCTCATGGAACTTTTTAAAGCACAGTGAGCCGGACCAGATTTGTTTCAGTTAACTTTTCACTATGAAATCAACTATACATTTTCATGTTTTATTTACGTTGATTTTGTTTAAAAAGTAAAGCGGAAGCTATTAGCAAATTTTTTATGGCTATATAGTTGAATAATAAAGAAAACTCCACTGTGAAATGCAGTACTTCTGGTAACCCTACACTTGAGGCAAAAGATTAAGGTAACTCATAATTTGAAATAGAGCATGCTCTTTCAAATCATGTTAAGTATTATTCCAAGCACAGTAGGATCTGTCCCAACTTATTACATTTTCTACGTTCTCAAATTAAATGACATAATGGATGCATTATTTTGTGTTTGATTGCCTTGATCACTTAAACCTCACATTTGTTTGCAATGTTAACATTCCAACCAAGTAATGACTGGATTATACAGTCGAACCCCGCTATAGTGAACCCGGGATATAGTGAACCCTCGCTAATAATGAACCATTTTAGTGGTCCCTTCCGAACTCCTATTTAACTAATGTTATTTTATATGGATATAGTGAACTACTTAGAAAATGGGAGTTCGCTTATAGTGAACTTAAATTTCCTTTCCTTACTATTTTTTTTGGTTCAGTTCTGCATATTTTAAGATACACTATAAATGGCGAGTGGCAGCGAGATAGCAATCTTTAACAATGTGTCCTGTCTGTCCTTCCCATCTTATTGTACTCAAACTGGACCTGTTTAAAAGTAAACATTCCTTTTCTTCCCTCACCCCTCTAAGTTCCAGGAACCACCCTTTCTTTTCAAACCATTATTCATATTCCACATCCCACTCATACACACTTTCTTGGAAGACGAAGGCTTGTCTCCATAATGCGACAATACCCTTTCCTTGACGATTTGTCACGGCTTGTACGACTGCGACAATACGCACTGGTGTTGCAACTTCTCCCCCTCCGAAGTTAAATGAAGCCATTCGTCTTCCCTAGAAACTCACCCCTTGAAAACTGGGGGCAAGTGGAGGAACTGTCCAATCCACATGCGTATTCTCTGTTTACTCTTATTTCCTTATGAACTCTAATCGTAAACAATCCAAAATTACCAACTTCTTTCACAGGCATTTAGAGGTAACAAATTAAATTCATTATTATTTAATTATATGTATTTACACTACTTTTGTTCCAATAATTATTTTGATAATTTCGAAAATTAATTAATTAATATTTTTTTGAAAATTTATTAAATAATTAAATTATTTATTCCATTAATTCAAGGTATGCAAAACCATTATTATTCTTATAAAAGCGAATAAAAATATAGCGATATTTATTAATATATCGTATAATACTTTATTCCAGAAAAATTTGATATAGTGAACCAATTGTTGGTTCCGTAGAGGGTTCACTATAGCGGGGTTCGACTGTATTTCATTTGTCATCATAGACAAAAAATATACTTCACAATAACTTAATAAGCTTTATAATCTATGTATGGATCACTCATACTGGGACTACTAGGTCAAATATACAAAAAGGTGGACAAAATTGCTAGATGGTCTAACCACTTAAGACCGTAAATATCTATCGCATTCTTACAAGAATGATTGGTGAAATTAATAGTACTATACATTTTCTATAAATGCAACGTTTTCGGAAATTAGTCGTCACTGGCAGTCAATGTGTTAAATGTAAATTCTAAACTCATCTTCTCCAAATATAAATGTTGAAATTGTTTTTGATTCTTTCAAATTAAAAAAAAAAAAAGAACATTCGTAGCTACTGGAATGTGGTGGTCTTGCTGTGACGAGAACCAGATGAGTAAACACTAAAACTAAATAATTCTTGATGCAAATTATGATTTTTATAGTATCTTGTGCAATATACATCCAGTTTTTAATACAAATACAATGACATGCAAATAAAAAAAGTTCAGTTAACTAGAAAAAGTAAACCATATAGTCTAGTATATTTATTAATTTCAACTGAAAACGGCAGCATACTAAATCAATAGGGAAACAGGTACACATATAACATTTAAAACAAAACTATTCCTCAGGAATTCCTAGTTCCTCATCTTTCCATTTTTCTGGTTCTGGGTAAGGATATTCTCCCTAAAGAAAACAAAATGTTGGCTGAATAACACATAAATGTACTAGCTGTGTGATAGAAATTGAAGCAATTCAGATTACAAATGATATTAAATACTAGTATAATTAGACCGTCTAAACTGAAACTAATTTAAATTATAAGGCAATTCCTCAATTTGCCTATAAAGAGACAGATGGCGGCACAGGCACATGTAAGAGACTTTTCGAGCTTTCGTCCAAGTAACAATAGACGAAGCGTTTTTCCGACAATCAAAAAGACATGGTGCATGACAGTGGGCATTTTTGTATTGTGTTATGATTTGTATAATCATAAGTAAAATGGAAGTAGAATTATATTAAGTATCTGGTTTCATATTATTTCTTAACTTACTGACCGACTGAAGTAAGTTTTCTTAACTTACTGACTTTCCTTACTGAAGCGCCCCAAAAATGCCCGAACAACTAAGGATTCGATAATGTCATCCCTATCAAATATTACGACGAAGCAAATATCCTTCGTAACGAAAGGGTTACATGATTTCATGTCCTACATTATTCTGATTATTTTAGTAATGATAAATATTATAAAAAAAATTACAGAATTAGAAAAAAAAGTGTTTTTTTATCATCAACATTGCTGGACCTATTAGACATTTCCCTTCTTGCAGCCCAATAAAACATAGCCTTTTGATTCAAGTCGTCACAAGGTAAAAAAAATCACAAGATTGGCCAGAAAGGCACAATTTGTTAAATGATTAAAATCCATTAAAGTTCCAGTTGAGCAGTTCCAGTCAGGCACCAACGAAACACCAACATGGTGGAGATATCCCTGAACATAGTCATGACCAAGAAAAAAATAAAAGTAACATTAAGGATAATTTTCATGAAAAAAACACTGAAAGATCAGGTTCTGTTCTAGTTTAAAATTAATCCATCCCGTGGTAAGATAGAACATTATTCATCTTGAATCTTCGCTTTCTAAAACCAAATTAAAGCATTCAAATTGAAATGTAAATCTTTTAAAAAAAAATAATAATAATATTTACATTCCAGTGTGCAGTTCTCGAAAGCATTTTCACTCAGACCTACAACAACACATTGATCAGGGGTGAAACTTTTCAGGGGGTACCCCTGAATTCAGGATTTTTTTGATATTCTCCCCCCGGATTTCAGGATTTTATTTTAGACTAAAAATGTGTTTAAATGTTTTTAAAAAATTAATTTCGTAATTTTTAAATAACTTAAACATTAGCCCTGCACTTTTCACGGAGATCGTACAAGATCACGTGACTTTGTGCCGTCATACAGGAACATTATACCAGAGAGAAAGTCTGGGAATTTAATCGGTCTGCAAAAGTCAAGGAAATTCAAGATGTTTTTAGAAATCAGGGAAAATTTATTAAGGTGCCATTTAGCACTACACAATCGTTAATCTTCAAATTTTTCTGAAGTCCTGGAATTTTTTTTCTGTGAAATAAGTTTATGAACCATATGATATTTTTTTTTCTAAAAAAAAAGGCCGTAAAATTGCCATATACAGGGAGCTATCAAGGTTTAAAAAAAAAAAAAACTCTTATATCTGTGGACTCCATGGCTAACTGTATGCAGTTATTTGATGATTTATAATGCCCTATATTTTTTTACATCCTATAAATCCTTTATGTTTTTAAACAAAATTCTATATGTTCTTCATTTCTCATTACTTTACCTTTGAACTAGTTATCTCCCCCCCCCCCCCAAGACTTGTTTTTAGTTTCAGGATTTTTTAATGGTGGGCAGTTTCACCCCTGATTGATTTGTTTGACTGCTACAGTTAACATTTTGCTACACGACAGCTTATCAGAAAAGAAGCGACCGCTCAAAGCTGACAAGTAACTTGAGAGGATTCATGAAGTAAGCAACGTAGATACTTGCCGCAAATAATTTACTTGTTGGTGGACTCTCCTTCATCAGAAAGACACACAACACAAAATTTGTGTTGTCTTTTTCTGATGAAGGCGAGCGGTTTGAGTCTTGCCAAAACGTGTCAATTCATACCAATAAACTATTTGTGCATATAATCTTTGTTGATTATTTCAGGAATTCTCTTGTGTATCCTTCGCAAAGTTGGAGATATTTTCTAAATATGACTAGTAACTCAACAAACAAGCTAAAAGAGGGATTTCAATTACTAGACTTTGGTACTGATGGTATATCCTCTGCCACTATAAATGCACATTATTGAAGATCTCGTTACATCAGAGATAATTTCACATATAATAAATTTTGATTATCTTCGCAACTGCAGCTCGCTTTTCCACCAATACAAATTTTAGATTTATGTATGGAGGGTAAACCACGTCCACCATTTCATTTTCTAGTTAGCAGCACAATTGCATGCACTAACTATGTACAATTTCAGCGCAATAATAAATTCTAGTTCAGATAGTATCTAAAAGGCAGCAGCAATTTTAAAAAAATACGAGGTAGTTTTGTAGTACAGCTTCAACTTTAAACCTCTGTAGCACAAAGAAGCTTTATATGGACTTAGCTCACTTGTATTCTGAGCCCTCCAAATAAAACTAAGCAAAAACCCAAACCCTATTGTGGAAATATTAAAATCTCTCATTAAACACATTACTTACAAAGACGTGTCCTGGTTGGTAATACAAGTGAATAAAAATCCACCACCAAGTAACAGCACTCAATGTATCAGCTACAAAGAACCTCCATTTCTCGGCAGGAGGGGTCGGCCCTCGGTAGACCCACCTGCAAAAAAAATAGGGTTACTTAATACAGAGGAGGGTGGTTACAGAATCCAAGAAAAAAAAAGTTCCCTGATATCTCCATGATTTCAGTGCAATAATAAGTGTTGTGAACTGAGCTAGAGCTACGCATTGCTTGAACTGTCTGCGCAGGTCCGAGCCTGTTGATATGCTATATAAGAAACTGCTTGACTGGATTCTGAGCTTTGAAACCTGTTATGTTCTGTTTTACTGAAGTTCTAGTGTTTATGCCGGCCTTTGTTATTTAAGTTCAAGTTATGTTCTACCAATAATAAATAAATAATAATGTTCCTGTTCACCTAGCATCTTCTTATACAGCCTACAGTACATCACAACAACTTTCACAAAAAAATTCCCTGATTTTGCAATTGTCTAGAAAACATGCAATACACTCAATACGATGCAGTACAGAAAATTTAATCCAGACATCGCGGGAATTAAGAATTTCCGGATTAAATGTTAGCCTACCTAACTTTTCTACATTGCCGGCCCGCTGGCGCAATGGTTAGTGTACTAGCCTTTGGAGCTGCTGGGCTCGGGTTCGAATCCTGGTAAAGGCATGGATGTTTGTGCTTGTCAATAAATGTTGTTATTTGTCTATGTGTTTGAGTAGTCCTTCTTTGGGTGTCTCTTGTGACAGTCTCTTCTGGCGAGCTGGGTAATGGGCTTTAAAGCCTACACTCTCCCTTCTAGAGGGCGCATTCACTGTCATTTGTCAACTTTTCTACATTACCGAAAATCTGAGTTTAGAGGAATCATGTGATCAAAGAATCGTTATAACATCATTCATGAGAGAGATTCATCCTTCCTTCAAGATTGGTCCTTCAGGCAAATCGAATCAACCAGAATATTTTTTTATTAAGTGTCCGTTAGTAGTGATCCCAAGAACCTAAACCTGTTGTTTAAGTAATCCTGATATTTTGCAAAATTTGAAAAATTCCATGAGAATTCCCTGATACTTCCATTATTAAAAAGTTCCCTAAGAATACCCTGATTTCCAGGTTCTGTTACCACCCTGCCAAATTATCCAGTGTAATTGGGACCAGAGGGTCAGCCCGGTAATTGAACATTTTGTATAATACAGAATATTTTCAATTAATAGGAAATCGTCTTCTATGGAGGACCACTGAAAGTCAGTGGACCCTAAATCGGCTCTGGTTTTACAGTTGTAAACATTTGCTGGTTGTCTTAAGTTATCGCCAACATTGGGACTTCCTGGCAAACAGAAACCATTTAAAAATCAATTAGAGTGGTTAATATTGGTTTTAGACTTGGTAACAAATTCTATCTCATTCTTATCTTTATGATAGGGTCACTTTTATTTGCGCCACCATGTAAGTCGGCAGTTATACCGTGTCGAAAATTTCTCCAGATAACACAAGATCTTACCCATTCTGCAGGAATTGCCAAGATGTCCAACTCACGCCAGACCACATGTTTGACTGTCAAGCAATTGCTGCCTCTCTTTTTAACCTTGGCGCACCACCACAGGAGATTCTTCATAGTCTGCAGGCCCAAGACCTGACGACTCTTATCATCAATACTTTTGGCCCTATATGGTTACTACCATGGACACGATAACAACAACCTTGTAGATCTACAATGCGAGCCTCGTAAGTAGTTTCTTGCCCCAACCCACATGTTGTTTTCTTTGAAATGGCAAGACTGTTTTTTTCCCCCACCTTACTTGGGTTTCAACTGTTCGGATTTTTAACCTCACAACAGAACCTCAAACGTGTTAGGTGGGAAACCAAGCGAAGGGATAGGGGAAGAAAGTCTTTTCGAGGCTCCCATAGTAAATAGACAAGGTATAGTTTAAATTTGCCAGGGATCGAAACCAGGGACCTTTCACATGCAAGGGCTTTACTGACTGGGTTCCTCAGACCTCAAGTAGAGAAGATAGTAAACAAATCTTTTTAAGAAAATAACACCAAATATACTCACACATCACTATGATTCCTTATGGCATTGACTGCGTGAATTCGTTTATTAGTGAGCTGGGATATTAAACGTATGCTGCGTGATAGCATAGTTATTTTCGAATTGAATTTCAATGACTCTATGGTATTCAATTAAAATTTAAAGGACATTAGATTAATTTCTTCGTTTGCCCTTCCAGTTGTAAATAAACATTGAATTTGAGTGTTACAGTTACAGCTCCAAGTCAGGTTGATGTTGAAATCGTAAGGTTAAAACTGAGATGACTAAAAGAACATAATCACCCCTAGTATAATGAAATATAGATGAACGAAGTTATATTTTTTAATGAATTTTGAAATGTTAATATACTAGAGCTGTTGCACCCCCTCTCCTCACCTCGCTTCCTCTGCACCCCTGTCGATCGCTGATTGGATGAAATCGGTGTCACGATCAGGCCAAATATTCATAGGACAGCCAAACGCACGTGCATCGGCAAAACACCGTAATAAAAGTGTACACAGATTGCGAGTTCCTTTTAAATATTAAAAATGCCATCGTTTTGCGGTATCATAAATTGCGGAAATAGAGCTGAAAGAGACAGAGTGTCTTTCTTCCGATTGCCAGTTATTCCGAAGAAAGGAAAGGACAGCAGAATAAGGTTGATGTCGGAGAGAAGGAATAAGTGGTTGATCGCCATTAATCGGTCGGATCTGACCGAAGAAAAAATGACTTGGCTAAAAGTTTGTCAAGATCATTTCGTAACAGGTATGTTCTAAACAATTTCCGTATTTGTAGTTGGTATTAAATTTTAAGTTTCTTTTATGATATCTTGTAAGACTAACTTGATATTATTGTTAGAAGTTGTTTGTCAGTTCAGAGCTGTAAAGAAGCCAAATTTTATAAATGTCTTAGAAAAGCCTATATTTACTAGTTCATAAGTGAATTATTCAATTTCATACCAAGTTAGGTTATGTTACAGTTATTTTATTGTTTTTGTATAGCATACATTTTAGATCGATATTTTCTCGAACAACTTATGCCGACTTAATTATAATATCTTACCTAATTATTACAAAACGAAACTTAATTTCAAAAGAGAAAATTAAAGACTCCATAGTACCTTTATTACTAACTTAAGTTTTTGTTTTGAAAATTCTGAATATGTTATTTCATATACAAGGGTAAAGATTGTGTAAAACAAAATGAAATGTAATTTCTTGAAATGTCTTCCTTGGCTGATCTCATAACTGAAAAGTAAGCAATCTTCTAATGCCAATTTAAGATCTTAGTCATGCATGCGCGTTGTGATACGCAATCCATGTTAAACTGTAGAATCTTGCTTCATTAACTTAAAATTGTGAAGAAAATAATAAAGTTAAGTGTTTTTCCTGTTAAAAACAAAGCCTTCCTTGCACTTTTTTGCAGAATTGGGAGTTATGATGACTCAAAATGGGTATCTTTTTTGTTCACTCAACCATCTATGAATAATATTTAGGTGTTGCATACATTTTATGTTTTGGTCAGAAGAGTGCAGCTCTTCTATTTAAATAGTATTTATAGGGAGTTAGCATATTGATTATATTACACAAAATATACATATATATATATTTTTTTTGTAGGGAAGCCAGCACGTTTAGAAGATGTCCAGCATCCAGATTGGGTTCCTTCAAAAAAATTAGGCTATGGAAAAGATGTTTCTGCCTCTTCCTACTCTCGATATCTAAGGGCCATGAATCGTTCAACAGTTCCCTCAAGTTCTGGTACCATGGTATCGAACTTGAATGATGCTGCAGTTGCCTTTGATGACGATGCAATTTCTGCTCTGGATGATGAAGCAGTTGCCTCCTCGGATGCTGAAGGAGTTGCCTCCTTGGCTGCTGAAGGATTCGCCTCCTTGGCTGCTGAAGGATTCGCCTCCTTGGCTGCTGAAGCAGTTGAATCCTTGGATGCTGAAGCAGTTGAATCCTTGGATGCTGAAGCAGTTGAATCCTTGGATGCTGAAGCAGTTGCATCCTTGGATGCTGAAGCAGTTGCATCCTTGGATGCTGAAGCAGTTGCATCCTTGGATGCTGAAGCAGTTGCATCCTTGGATGCTGAAGCAGTTGCATCCTTGGATGCTGAAGCAGTTGCATCCTTGGATGCTGAAGCAGTTGCATCCTTGGATGCTGAAGCAGTTGCATCCTTGGATGCTGAAGCAGTTGCATCCTTGGATGCTGAAGCAGTTGCATCCTTGGTTGCTGAAGCAGTTGCATCCTTGGTTGCTGAAGCAGTTGCATCCTTGGATGCTGAAGCAGTTGCCTCCATTGATGTTGATGCAGTTGCCTCCATTGATGTCGATGCAGTTGTCCCTCTGGATGTCCATGTTGTTGCCCCTTTGGATGACAGTGCAGTGATTGTCTTGAGAGGCAGGACAATTTCCATACAAACTGAAATCACAATGCATGATTTGAAAGTTTTGGAACACTCCTATGATGATGCAGTCAGTGAATTGACTGAAGTTAAGGAAAGGCTGAGGAAGATGTCATTAAGTGAGGATGACTTTGCCAAGAATGACAAGAAAACTAGATATTACTCTGGTTTAGCCAATTACCAAGCGTTTATTATTTTGTTTCATTGCATAGCTCCATATTTGAATGTTACTGCCACTTCTGCTCTTAGCAAATTCCAGCAATTTATGTTGACATTAATGCATTTGCGTTTAAATCTAGATTTCACTGATTTAGGATATCGTTTCGGAATTGACACATCTACGGCGTCACGAATATTTTCAAATTGCTTGTGGATCATGTACAAGCGTACCACCAGATATCTCATGTGGCCAGAACGAGAAGCCTTGGTATCAAAAATGCCAGCAGTATTCAAAGAGGCATTTGGCCATAAAGTAACTGTTGTCATTGATTGCTTCGAGATCTTTATACAGAAACCGCCAAATGTCCTAGCTGCTGCTCAAACCTTCTCGCATTATAAACACCACCACACAGTTAAGTATCTTATTGGTGTGTCTCCTCAAGGTGTAATAACCTATCTGTCATCTGGGTGGGGAGGTAGAACCAGTGATAAGTATATTGTGCAGAACTGTGGTATATTAGAAAAGCTGGTTCCTGGTGATTTGATTTTGGCCGACAGGGGGTTCAACGTGAAGGATGAAGTGGAGCTGTATTGTGCCGAGATCAAAGTGCCTTCATTTACTAAAGGCAAAAAACAACTATCTCCTTTGGATATAGAGAACACTAGGGCTTTAGCACATGTCCGAATTCATGTGGAAAGAGTTATTGGGGTACTTCGACAGAAATATCGCATTCTGCACAATACTATGCCTATTTCTCTTGTAAAGAAAACCACTAAAGACACGCCTTCAACTGTCGATCAGATTGTATCCGTCTGTTGTTGTCTGACAAATATGTGTCCATCAGTAGTGCCATACGATTAGTTTATGTTTAGTTCATTTCCTTTATTTATTTTTTATGTGTGTACATAATTTCCATACCTTCATTCACTTCATTTTTCTTGAATATCTGCAATTTTTATTATTTATAATGATAGTAGTTTCTTAAAAAATGCAGGATTTGGCTCTTTCTACTGTTATGCATGTGACAATCTCTTTGAAAGATATGGGCAAAATCTCAATGTTCAGTTCATTTGTAGAAACACACAAAGTTCAGTTTAAGTTTATTAAGTTGTTCAAACAATTTAAATTGTTTAAAATTATGGGTTTGTCTTTCTTTTTTCTTCTTCTTCTGTACTTACATTGAATGACAATTTATCCATATCTTTTAGAATGGCTGTCGCATACATGACTGTAAAATGGGCTAATTTTTAGTTTATATTTTTTTATAAAAATATATCTATTATTGTTCTATTGTTTGAATACTGAGTTACATAGCATGGGATCCATATATACACTGGCGGAAGAAAGTTTAAGGACAAAAAAAAAAAACGAATTCCCACCGAAAACCATTATTTCGGTGGAAATTCTGCATAATTAATTATATTAATCATGTATACGTAAATTAAAATTAACTCAAATACAGTTTTAATGAGTTGGGATCAAAAAAGTTTTTAAACAGATTAAAAATATTAAACTTGTAAAATTTGTGTGACTAAAGGGTTAGAAAAATGTTAGGGCCACAGGTTTTTTGACGGCTTAACCTTAAATTTGCATAAGTTTCTGACATTGTAAGACTGCTCCGCAACTAAAGGAATCAGTTTGAGTATTTAATCACTTTCCTTGATTGAGGATTGTGATGCATTTGAAAATGCCAAAGTCTGCACGCCTATCGGTGTCTGAGAAGGGTAAAATATTGGCTTTCAGGGAATGTGGTCTCAGTGGACGTGAAATATCTGCTTGGATAAATGGGTCAAATACCGTTGTCTCCCAACTTTTTAAAAAACCCGGGACAGTACGGCCAGAACAAGCATTCAGGTAGGCCACCATCTTTAACTCCTCTTCAAACGAGAGCTGTTGTAAGAAGACCTTGTTTGAAAAAACAAACTTCCAATCGTATTACGGAAGAATTGCAGTTGCCATGTACTAGTCGAACTGTTCGCAACGATATCCAAACATGCGCTTTTCCATACAAACATCAAGGCCTCCTCTTACAGAGCAACGTAAAATAAACACAGTGCATTTTGCCAAAGAACATGTTACTTTTGGTTCTAAATGGCCAGATGTTGTCTTTTCGGATGAAAAGAGGTTAAATTTAGATGGGGCCCGATGGTATGCGGTATTTTTGTAATGATCTACATCTTAAACCGCAAATTTTCTCGAAACGCCAATTTGGGGGAGGGGGAGTTATGGTATGGGTAGGGGATTTGCTGCTAACGGAATAACTCCAATTGTGTTATTGGACAAAAAGGTTAATTTGTCAGCTTATCAAGACGTGTTAGTCTCCAGATGTAATAAGGCGATTTATTAAAAATTTAGGATTTATTAAAAATTTATATAGAATTATTTAGTTTTATAGACTGTCCTTAAACTTTTTCCCACCAGTGTATGATATAATGTGTGAAAACTGGCTATTAACTTTTCTCTAAGTCAGGGGTTCCTACATTTTGCAACAGCCTACCACTTGATTTTTGGCGAAATTTTGCATTCCACTAGACCTAAATATCATAATAAATGTATAATATCTCTTCTAAAATTGTTCAAAGGCTTTTTGAATTAAATTGCTGAGAAAACTTCATATTTAATGGTTAAATAAATGTTGATTTATAACATGCAATTATAATAAAGAAATAAAACGATTAAAATATGGTATTAACTTAGTTTTATTTATTACCCATAGGTCTAAAAATATACCAATAAAAAAAGTAAAAACTCAGCAAAAAAATTAATCATTATACAAAATATGCTTTTACAGTCTTTAGTGCAAAACTTAATGTTGTTTGCCTGTGATTAAAATATCAACATTAGGTGTAATGGAACTTGTCTTAACTCTTAAGTCCACTTTAACACTTATTATGCTTCTATATTTTTTATAAAAATGAGTTGACAAAATCCACTCGCACAAGTAACTGGTAACAAATGACATAAAAAAATAGAGTATCATGTTGCTCACATTCCCTCACGCATACCACCAGTGGTATGCTTTCCACCGGTTGGGAACCCCTGCTCTAAGTATTGTAACTCTTTGAAAGTTAAAGGATTAATAAAAAAATTAAAGAAATATCTTGTATTATAAATACATAAAACAGAATAAATTTTCCAATTTAGTAACTGACTTAAAGTGTTTATGTTTAACAGCTATTTTCTTTTGAGCAAATTTATGGGGAATATGGGTACTTTTACATAGGCCTATGGCCTACATTAAAGTTAATTTTAATAATAAGCTCTAAATGTATATTTTGCCTTTTCTATTTTAAATAGCAATTTACTAAAGCATCTGAAAAACTGACGAATAAGTTTAGAGTACATATATTCACTTAAAAAAAAAAAAAAACAGCTAGTGTAATTTTCGTAATATAAATACAAGTTTTTCTTTTCTCAGTTTCTTTTCAAATAGAAATAATGATGAAAACAAAAAAAATTTGAAAATAATTCGACAACTTTATTTATTAGCACTTAATTAATATTTTATTCACAATTATTTTAGAATAGCAATTATATTAGAAACATCAAGAGACGAAATTTATGTACAAGTTATATAAGAAAAAACATGCAATCTAAAGAATTAATACAATACATAAAAAAAATTAACTTCTCCTAATTTAATTTTTTTCCCGAGTGATATTCATTAAGAGTTAAAAAAAACAACAACTAGAGACGAAATTTATGTACAAGTTAAGAAGAAACATGCAATCTAAAGAATCAATACATAAAAGTAACACTAATTAAGCATTATGGTGCAAATGAATTATATGTGGCCGTGTTATAGTGTCTGCTACAGGACGTATGTTTCGTGGGAGGCCATTTTCATAATTGGGTTTTGTAAATACTTTGCCAAGCATTTCGGGCAAAATAACCAATTTAAAAAATAACTCTGCCCTTGCTTTTTTTTCTTCCCAAAACGCAAGATCAGGATAAATGCGCTCGGTATGCAAACCTTTAGTAGTCCACAAGACAAAGTCGCAGTACAATCGTTGTGTTACAATCATTTGGGCTTGTATTTGATAATAGTATGCATGTTTAGTACTTAGTTTGAGCTCTCCGTTTCTAACTTCTAAACACGCATGTTTCAAAGATTCTGATATCTCAGAGTCCCGTAGACAATAGGGGCATTTCACTTCGATGCATCCCAGTCCGCAACATGCACAAGAAACAAGTCCATCTGGAGAGGCACCAAGAAATGGATATTTCTCGTTGATAATGAGACCGGTATTTGATAATTCAAAGTTTCCATGCATCTTCGAATGATTCACAGCATACTGGGACTTTGCATCCTTTTCATGATTGCATCCCCAAGAAGTTGCCTTGCTGTGAAAAAGAGATTTTTCAGGATAGCAAATTCTTTTTATTGTTGTTATGGATGGGGCATCCAGCTTTGTGACACAAGCTGCCTTTAAATTCGAGGCTGTGATTCGGCCAGCTCGGTATTTATACCACAATTTACTCTTGGCTTGAGCTTTTGTTTTCAGCTCAATGTCCTTCGCTTCATTTGTTGTAACTTGAAAGAAGGACACTTTAGCAATTTCTTGCAGTTCTTGCAAGGACTTGCTTAAATAACTGTCGCTAAACAAACTTTTTAAACACAATTTATCTGGGACATTGGAAGAGCAATTGAACGGTGGCACAATATTCAATATCGCACTACCACACCCAGAATCTTGCAATTTACTGAGCATGGCATGAAATTCTGCATCACTCATTTCAGGCACATCTTGAAAAGGTTTAGCAGCTGGTTTTGAACAAGATTCAACTTTAGCGTGGGGAGTTGAAAAGTCGATATTCTGAATTTCTAAATACTCCACTGTCTTCCTGGTGGGTTGAGACCAATATGCAGGTACAGAAGTAACCGATAACTCTTCACGGTTCAGAGTAAGGTTCTGCATATAAAAAAGAAGGGCTCCCACATGGGTACATGACTCCCCCAGTCCAGCCATGCATGCACAATGGGCAGATTCAATGACACCATCCACTGTAGCTATCACCCAAGGCTGAACAGGTTTATCAGACAGGCTTTGAGAATGTCTTACCTATAAAAAAATACATCAATGAGTAATTTAATTAAAAGCTTAGAATGAAAGTAAATGTCCTGATTACAAAAATTGGAAACTTTTAGTCATTGTTGTGTTGCTCTTTAATAGTTCTGTGTTAGAAAGCGACTGAATGTCTACATGAAAGAGCAACTATTTAAAGGATAAAAATTTGTGTTATTTATATTATGTATACCAATTTAATAAATAAGGGTTAAAGTATAATACTTGCGGTCAAACATGCATTAAACAAAATATTTTATTTTGGCTGACACAGTTGACACATATTGCAGCTAAATTTCCCTATATATTAAAAAATTGCTTTTGGTCTTAATTCACATAAAAATCACAAAGATATATTGTGGAGATTTGGCCAGAACTAAATTAACATTCTTTCGCAGAGAGCTTACAAAACAAATCTATTATAATAATAAATAGTGACGATATCTTGTCTATTTACTAGGCAAGCTTCGAAAACACTTCCTTCCCCCATCCCTTTGCTTTGCTTGCCTTTCTAGGAAAGGAGGGGGGGGGGGGGGTCGTTCCCAAACCACGCGTTTGAGGTTCTGTTGTGACTTTGACAGTTCAAACATAAGTCGGGTGGGGAAAAAACAAGCTCACGCCGTTACAAAGAAAACCACATGTGGGGTGGGGGAGGAAAATGCTTTCAAAGCTTACATTCAGGATAGATCGGGTATAGCAGGAGTAATAGGTGCTAATCGATAAGAGTGTAGGATCCAGGGAATCAACAGGTTTGATAGTCATAGCCAGTAACAGTCAAATCTGTGTTTAATTAGGCGAGTGTCAAGCAACTAGAGCATACATCAAATATATCACGACTAAAGTACTTCAGCTTATAGTAGATAATTGTAGTTAAAAGCACTTTTACAATATTATAGTAGTAACTAACATTTTGCTACTTCAATTTTTATGTAGAAAATATTTAAAAAAACTCCAAATTGCCAAATGAAATCAAAACCACATATAAATGAATACTTTGCATTTAAGATATATCTAAGACTAAGAGGTGATCAGTTCAGTAGTATCACCAACCCATCATGAACTAAAGTTATTCTAGATAATCAATTGAACTTTTAAAATTGAATTTTGTTGTAATAAATTCGTAAAACTATTTTTATGTTAAATATAAAACTCTCTATTCAATTAAACATTTCATTTGTATTTTATTCATCACAAAGAAATAGAGACATAATGATATAAAAACAAATTACCTTTCCTAGAACCAAGCACAATCCATTGAGTTTCGTTGATGAGACATCACTGACCCAACCACATGCAAATTGGTTGTAGGCTTCTAAGCTTTTGTATGACTTAAAGCTTTCAGCGGTGTAGGCACTTATACCGTACACTAAATAGTTTACAACGTCCATATAGGAAATGTTCGGAAAGTGCACTGTTGATTGTAAAGCTTCCTTTGTCAAAGAATAGGGATCAACACCATTTATTGAACGAATCTTGTCCAAATAACGGGCTTTCGAAGCTCTATCGAGCCCAAGAAAGTAATTTGAAGTCATTTTTAATCATCAAATGTAACAATTCTATTTATTTCGAGCAACAAAAGTGAGATCCACCAAAAACACCACAGATGAACGGATTTATATGCCCCAACGATTCGTTTGTTATGGGTTGCTAGGGACGCCAAATGCAATAGTTGTGGGCACAGTTAAGAATATGTCACGTGGTTGCAACAGCTCTATAGAATTTGGAATTTATTCTTTTTTATGCACCAACCAAAATACATATATAATTTTTTTTTTTGTTTGGCAACGTAATATTTGTTTTGTTTTTTTCCCATGTGTTGTGTTGTGTTGCATGGTTTTGACGGGCTGTAAAGAGCCTAGTGGTCCGGACCCTGGACTTGAAATCGAAAGGTTGAGAGTTCGGGCCCCGGTTGCCACTGAAGACTTACCGAGTATACGCGGAGTACGTGCTCGTAAAATCTGTTGGGTCCGAAAGTCCTGTGGTCGGTCATTGCGCAGTTCACCATGGGTACAGGTTCCTGGAGAAAATTTCCCTCCCCTTCAGGGACATGTCTAAATTGTGGAGGTGGAGACAGATGTTGCCGTCTGTCAACAGATGGCAGCATCAGTCATATGTGTTTGTGTGTGTCCTGTGTTTGTCCTACTTGACGATGGTTTATAAGGGGGTCCTTGCGACCAGCCACACAAGCCTGAAAATATATGTAAACCAATCCAATCCAATCATGGTTTTGACTTTGAATTTTTTGCTAAAATTGTAAAATCCTTTCAGTAAAAGGTATATTTTTAGCATTTTAAATGGTCTAATTTACTTTTTCTTGCTTAAAAATATTGTTAAAAACAACCTGCATTTAGTATTACTATAGATAGAAGACATAAGTTTGTGTGTTTGATAGAAGTAAAAGTGTGTTTGATAGTGGTAAGAAATTAATTTATTTTTCCAATCGCGTTATTATTTCTAAACAAACATGGTTAAACTAAAGAATTGTGGCCCGATATTTTACTCCAAATCTGGGAACCCCGTCTTATTGGTATTGTGGCAACCTTTAGCGAAATTAGCTATGGGTAATGTGACCAGATTTTCAAAACCAAAAAGCATTACACTCCAACTCTACCCCCCCCCCCCCCCCCCCCCCCCCCACACACACACCAAAGTAAATTTTTCAATTTTTTTTTTTTTTTTTGTATGTACATATAGTTCATTCACAAAATTCCACACTTAATATGAAAAACATAAGTACAACTAAAAACATTACTAATAGACGTCATTATATTAGTTAATCAAACACATAATTAAAAAACATACTAGTTTTTAATTCATCAATATATTTTTTGAGAAGGATATGCATGATATTTTGTAAAAGTTTTTAACAATTTCTTTTTTAGACCGTCGTTGAAAATGCATTTTCGTTTGCCCATGGTGGAAAAAACGAGGTATATTCAATTTGTTTACGATTTCCTCATTTTTCGGGACGTTGCAGGACTTTTTTAAAAAAGCGGGACATTCGGCCCGCAAGACAGAGAGACAAAAAGCGGGACTCTCCCACCAAAAGAGGGGCGTCTGGTCACATTAGCTTTGGGAATGTTTCAAATCATGTAACGTTCTCCAGGCGATATTTTTGAAAAGACAACAAATCCGGCCATGATTCTTTAGCTTAACCACAAACGTTTTATAGGAAGGCTAGCTTTTGTCCTTTAACCTACACCCATTCTTGGCAACTGTCATTTGACGCTTTGTCCTAAAAAGTGGCCATTTATGCATATGGAGTAGTCTATCTGATTCTGAACTTGGGTTGAATCCTACAATCTGTACAGCAATGTTTGATTCTTTTGGAAAAACATGTCAGCAACACCCAAGTTAGGTTAAAGTATACATTCGGAATGGAGAAAAAAAAATAAAACATGGATTGTTGCCGAACTTCAGAATTCAGGTTTTTTGGCAAAAAAAACAATTGGAAAGGATGCTAAAATTGGGAAAATTCACAATTACGCAATTTTTTTTCAAATTTTTGTCACCAAGGGTTGCCGTCAATTGGAATCCAGCGGGGTTGCCAACTTAGCGATTGCCAGGCTCTAATGTATACTTGAGCCCAAAGTTACAGTAGAACCGAAAAAAAAATTTACTGATATTGACACATTGAAATTAGATGTAACAAAAGATGGTTTCTAAAGAACCTGTTGGGAACCTTGTAAAAATTTATAATAAAAACAAAACCGCAAAAATTAGGCAGTCCTACAACTGTACATATAAAGCGATGCGATCTATAAATTGCAAAACTTAGGCAAATTTTGTAAAATCCCCCAATTGTTGCGATTGTTAAATATGGAAATTCACACAACTCAAAAACTTAAACCTCAGGCGACCTTAATAACCAGAAACTCCGGGTGTTATAAGTTGTGATTTCTTAAATTTTAAAACTTCAGTTATCCTGAAATTATGAAATGTGTGATTCCAATAAAATGGCAAAGCTCCAGCGATCTTAAAATCACCCAGTTTGGCACTGTATGTAGACTCCACAGTTTAAAGATTTTTTTTTTTAAATTTTATAAATGAATAACTGATCTTATTATTGTGCATTAGTGCCTAGTTTTTTTTTGGGGGGATTGTAGCACAGATTTTTCTAAAATTTCTGTATCCAATTTCGAATGATGTTTGTTATGAATAAGGTTACAACAACTTAGTTTAACTTTATAATGACTCACAAACTGTTTCACCATTATTTTTTTTCAGACATCAATTATATAAACCTCAATTTGTAATCATCGCAATGAAAACCAAATCTCAGAAAACAGCGAAACCGCAGAAAGCCACTGACATCAAATCCCTCATCCTTGCAAGATCAAAAGAATACACTAAGAATGCTCCAAGAGTTGACAGCTCATCAGAAGATGACGAAATGGAAAGTGATGTGAATCTTCGTAAAGCTACAGAGCAGGGTATGTTTAGATATGATGTTTATAATAGAATACCTGTACATCATTTTGCAGGAAGAAAGTTATTTTTGCAATATCTATGTGATATATCCTATCCTACAAATTTATATGAGGTTATAACATTATACACACAGAATTCTAATATTCAGTTATTTCTTAATAACTCTTCAGTTAATGTCTTGCAGATCCATCGAACAGTTCCCATGTTCTAATAGGCGTCAAAACATTCTTTCCCGGAAAAATTGCAGACCCAGCAGAAATTGTTTTGACTTCTGATCCACTCTCCACTAAAATTTCTTCCATTTAAAATAGTCACTTGCTAATAAGACATCGACATGCGAGGCTGTTGTTCTTGGCTTTGGCTTAAAAGTAGTACAGGTTACATTTTAATACTTAAAATATTTAATATGAGCAAATAAAAATATTGGATGTCCAAAACCTTCTTCATTTCTATAACGACAAGCAAAATAAATGTTTTTTTATGAAAGGAAATAATTCCTTTCATCTATCACATAAAAGAAGCCAAAAGGGAGACATAATATTATAACATCTCTTTTTTTCCCACATCTTTTTAACATTGGTCTGGTTGGGAGTAAGTTGCAAAGTGACAAATTGATGCAAATTGTAATGTTTTGTTCAGTTTAATTGACCGATTTAGTACAAGAATGGGTGATGGGAAAAGTCTGAACATTTTCTATGGGAACAACTGGCTGATGCTGCTAAGTTGTTGTTGGGATGGTAAAGACATTAACAAGTAATATTAAAAAGATGTGAGGTAATTTAAATTAAAGAAGCCAATAGGGGTTGAAAATAGAAGTTTTTGACGGTTTCAAGCCATATATTTGGCATTTTTCTATTTAATATGCAGCAAAATACAGCATGTTTCAAATGATAATATCTATTTTGTGATATTTTTTTATGTATAATGTAATATCACACAAATTACATGTTAGCAGTTGAAATCAATCTTTTCACTTTCATATATCTTTCTTGGCCTATTTGGTACCTATCGTCATGAGTAGATACATACCATTTAATGTTTATTATCTTTAAAAGATAGCTGCCAATAAATTAATATTTGTGTTATTGGCAAAGAATTAAGTATACAGCTAGGAATTATATTTTATTTTGTACAAATTTTCGTAATTATCATTCTTTGTCTATAGTATAATTGGTCCATTACACATTTTGTTAAAGAAACGGTACAAAAAGAAATGGTTTAAAGGTTGGGAAGCTAATTGTCAAATCAATATGTTTCCCCTATCCTTTGGTGTGAAATAATAACACAACTTTTTCAAGTCACTTAAAAATTTGGTCTTTGCTGCCAAAAGTATCTGTCCAGATGTGATTTAAGCTGGAGCCACTGTATCAATATAATTTACACTACAACCAACATTAAGTTTGCAGCATACAAATATTCTACGAGAAAAAGGGTAAATAGTTCTCATTTTCGAGTGCGAGAATCGAATAAAATAAGGTGTTTCACATTCAATAAACAATTTTATATGTTATTTCAAGATATAAATTTATTATTTTTATTAGTTTAGCTTCAGTTAGAGTGTTATTTTAATTATTTTTTCCTTTGATTTTGACATAACAGGGCACACGAATATCAGGGTCAAAGGAGCAGCCAATCAGGGTAGGCGAAACTTCGGCGCCAGCTGCGTTGTTTACCCAGTTTCCTATGCTCAGTACATTTCTCTGCTGCAAACTTAAGGTCGGTTTTTGTATATGCATAATGAATATCGATTGTGTTGACTTTATTTCATTGCAGATAAAGAAAAGAAACGGGAGAAAAGGCGGCTGAGAAAGCAAATGAAGAAAGAAGCCAGGGAAAGGAGTCAGAAAAAGGATGACACGGTGGCAAAGAATGAAGCCGTGACATACCTGCGATTGTGGAATGATAGCAGGGACACGTGGTGCTTTAAGAAGAAGTTGCAGTTCTGGTTGCTGAATAATGCCTTCGATACTGGCAGTGTAAGTTGATTGTTATCTTCGAGACAACTGTGTGATGTATATTTAGTTTTATGATAGTTATTTTATATTCAACCAAGTTGAAAAGAGTAAGAGTAGTTTTTGTTAAAAGTTTTGGCATGCGGATATCGCACTGTATGGGGAAAAGAGACCTATCGCTAAAATACACTAGTTGTCCGAAGTTTATTTTTTCCATTGCATTACGTTATGAGAAAAATAAAGATTCGCTTACTGCATTCCAAATAATTTAACAATTGATTTAATTTATGCTTTAATCTGTAGATTTGTAGAGGATGTTCTAACTTATCAAGTAAATAAAACGATTTAGGTAAACAAAACTTTTATTTACAGAACTAAATTAAATTTAAAAGCTGTTATATATTAATCACGCTTAGTGCATGGATACATTTTTTTGCACACCTTTTATTAACAATTGGAAAAACTTTTCCTTGCGGTTCATCACTTTGTATGGTCCTTCGTAAGGTTGTTGCAATGGTTTTCGTACTGCATCTTGCCTTACAAACATGTGTGACCATTGCATCAGGTCTTTAGCAATGAAGACGTCTTTGCTGGAATGCCTTGACGCTGGCGTAGCCTGGAGTTTCTGCATGTTGTTGCGAAGTCGATGTACAAACTCTGCTTGTGTGGAGTTGTCGATGACGATGAAGAGCGGAACAACTCGCCGGGTAATCGGAGAGTTGTTCCGTACACGAGCTCGGCTGAGCTCGTTCCTAGGTAAAGCAAGATCTAATGCCTAGAAGGACACTTGGAGCGAGCTCAGCCGAGCTCGTGTACGGAACAACTCTCCGTGAGTACCGGTGAGTTGTTCCGTATAATATTGAATAATATAGATTTTGAATATTATAGAATTTACAACTTGAAAAGTCACATTTGTGCGATAGGTCTTTTTTCCGCATATAGTGAAGCTGTAAATGAAATGTACTTTTGAATATATAACAATAAATTTGAGTGATGTGACCAACTTAACAAAAACAATTCAAATTATATCTTACCCTTGATTTTAAAGAAATTTCTCTAAACTCAAATAAATTAAAATTGTGATTTTTATAAAATCACAAGTATCTCTTTGATAAATATGACAAATGCAAATACTAATAAGTGGTACACCTGTAAAAAAAAGATAAAAACCAATGCTATGTGACCAACACAACACAGAAAAATTTATTGTTTTTATAGTTTACTTTTATTAATTAATTTTTTTCTACGTTTTTACATTTTTGTTTCTTTTATTCCTATCAATGGTGAATGGTAAGAATTCAAATTGAGCAAAAGTTTTCACATTATAAAAATCGTATAGAATAAATATGATGACCCTGTTCTTAAGTGACAAACACTAAAAAGGTTTCATTAATATCTATGTGTCTACTAAATACCGGAATGTTTTATTTTAAGATGTTTCAAATAGTCTTTATTAATGAAAAAAAATTATTGAAAAGTACATTTACCTATTCACTCCCCCCAAAAAATCCTATACATATATTCTTTTCATTATTTTTCAAACTATTATATATTTCAAAGTATGTTTTGCAAGTAATTTTGAAAAAGGAGTATAAGTGAGTTTGAAAATGAGTCATAATAACATGATTATTCACAGTATCTGTTATGAAAAGAGTCGCGATTCGTTCTATTTTTTTATTTTAAATAGCACTCATAATTTTACATTTAAGTTTAACTTTCATTTAGATTTTGTGATTTTCTTTTTTTAATGGCTTTGAAAAATCTTTGCTATAGTTAGGTTTTGAAGGTGTTATTTAATTTTGTTGTAAGTTCCAATGAAATGCTTTGCTTCTATTTAATATCGCAAAATATTGCACATTTTCTTCGAAATATAATTATCAAACTTTAAGAAATAATCTTTTTTTATTGTGAACTCTCTTGTTAAACTGATAGCTGGATTTTTTGAACGAAAATTGAATTAACCAAGTTAGCGTGTAAATCTATAATAATTAAAATGAATTTTTGTGTGCTTGTGTGTGTAGGGGAGAGTGTTGTACCTTGGGACAATTTTTACATTTTAATTTTTTTTCTTCGAAAATTATAGTCAAAATAAATAATTCAAAGAAGCATTTCAACACACCAATATATTCCTCTATAATATATTTTTTTGAATCCTGGCAGCTTGAAATTAAAAAATTGCCACTCATTTAAAGTAAAGAGGATAAACTGTCCCAAGGTACAATATGATGTTGTACCTTGGGACATACTTTATAATTCAGTCAATAGTCATACACTTGAACTAATTTGTGTCAGGAAACAAACTTTATTGTTTTTTCAAGGAAATACACAAATCAAGCTTCATAATTCAAGAATAATTTAAATTATACAGCAAAATTGCAAGTCCAAATTATTTAACAGTATATGATGATACAATGCGCTTTACTGTCCCAAGGTACAACACACTACATGGTTTAAATAAAATCAAGATATTGGCCAATCTAAATGCATTATCATTATTTTCTCATAACCAAAATATTTTAAAATCTTCTCTTTTATGAAGAAAATAAAATGCAGTTGACTTTTTGTAAAAGTACAAAGGTAAAAAATTATATTAAAATGAGAAAAATATTTACTTTGTTGTAATGAAATATTTTTTGTCACCAATTCATCAATTCAATGATGCTAGTGTTAAATTTTATTTTGATGATGTCTGTTAGTTAAGGTTACTATTAGAAATAAACAATGTATGAATATTGCCAATAGATTCTTAGAAATTGTCAGCGTCCCAAGGTACAACACTCTCCCCTATGTCTCTTTGAAACTCATAAACTAGACATTTGTTTGACTCCTAACTTGGCATAAATGCGTAGTTCATACTTAAGTTTCAGAATATGAACTTTCCGAGCTCAAAATGTTCTATTTTTAGAGAAAATTATAATTTTCTGAAAAAACAACACCATTTTCGCTCATAGCTGATCATTTTTTTTCCTTTCCTGATAACATCTCCTGAAAAAAAAAATAATAATAACTTTTAACGAAAATAAATTTGAAAATGTTTCTTTTATATTCTGTTACTATACTCTATACTGGCAATTCTGTTGCCATTATTATACTAGCAATTCTTTTATACTGCTTATATACTAGCAATTACTGTTTTAATGTGATGCATAATATCTTTGTTAATGCCGTCTTCTTTTTAAATAGATTTCAGATGAAGATTTTGAAATACTATTAAACTACATCGCAGACCTGAAGGGCATCGCTAAAACAAGATTAATTGAAGAGAGTGAAAAAAAGATTAAAGCTCATGAAGAAAAAGGAGATTCAATCAGTAAGTTCATTTGTATATTATATGAACATAAGGCTATTGACCGTTGGTTTTTTTTGGCATGCATACTATATGTCGAATGTTACACAGTTGTGTATGGCAACATATATGTTTCTATGTGTTAGATTTATGCTTTGGTTAACAGAAATTGTGTTTTCCAAACTGAGAATAAAGTTGTTGTCAGTTCTTTTGTCCTGTCTTACAATATCAGAAGTGGAGCCAAACAAGCGATTTTAAGTTTTGAGTTAAAGTGGCATTTTTATAGAAACTTCAGAAAGAAGTTTTGAGTTACATTCTGCCGAGTTTGTCAAGGACGTTTTTTTCTGTTGCATTGTTTTTCTGCTATTCAACTTGAAAAAATCAATTTTGAGCAACAAGAACTATGATGAAAAGAGTCTAGAGAGGTAATCCACTAAAATAAGCAAATTTTTAAGACTCAACACCACCAATTTAAGACTTAACCTCACCAATTCAAAACTTAACACCACCAATTTAAGACTCAATACCACCAATTTAAAACTTAACACCACCAATGTAAGACTTAACCCTTTAACCTCGAAACCGGCCCAGGACGGCTCTACCAGCAAACATCGGGAAGGCCGTTTTCGGCCGTTTCGTTTCACAAATAGGGGTGTTGGGCATGTTAAAAATTTAGTGTGCTGTGGAAAAAAAAAGTTTCCGCTAGTGATCATTACGGTCGTTAGTCATCCTATATAATCGGACCTTTTTGACTTTGAACAAAAATAACATTCTGAGTTAATTGCATGACACAAAATTTGCATGAGGGGCCGTCTTCATATTAAAAATGTTACTAACTTTAAAATTTCCAATAGCAACACCCTTTTTTGAGTCCATATTTCTAATCTATGACGTATTTTAATACGAAATGCCAATTTTGTTTAGTTTTTAAGCATTATTAGGGGAGTTAGAGACGTGCAAAGTTTAGGTGCCATAATGTTAAATGAGTTGCACATAAAAAACTATCCCAATCTATAAATAATCAAGATAATGAAACGAATTTTTTACTGAAAAGAAATTATAACAACCCAAACAAAATGCATTCAATATTGGGGTATTTAAAGCAATTTTTATATTTTAAAATAATTATTATTTTAATTTTTAAAAAAATTATGAATAGAAACCCCTTAATATTTTTACAGAAATATATTTAAGACAGGAAGTTTAAGCGAAATCCCAATTTTTAATTTCTTTTATTCATAATTTGCTGAGTAAATCACAAAATACTTTTTAATTGCGCTTCAGGGGACTGTGTATAAGATTATATATGAGCTTGATAAACAAATACGGCTTTGGAAAGGAAGATAAACATCATTAAACCAACAACCTTGAGATGATCCCCCATAGGACATTAAGTGATTCGATGGAATAACTCGTTAAATATTCATCCAAATGCAACAAAAACTAAGATTTAGGGGTTTTCGAGGATGCTTAACATTTCTAAATAATCAAATATGGGTGTTACTATTGGAAATTTCAAAGTTGTTAACATTTTTAATATGAAGACCTCCCCTTATGAAAATTTTGTTTCATGCATTTAACTTAGAATGTTATTTATTCACAAAGTCAAAAAGGTCCGATTCCATAGGATGACTAACGGCCGAAATAATCACTTTGGTATTTTTTGATACAGGACGATTCCATTTCGCTTTTTTCCTGCCTAGAAAAACTCGTATTTCGGGGATGAAAAATTCTCCTACCTTGTGAGGTTAAAGGGTTAACCCCACAATTTAAGACTTAACCCCACCAATTTAAGACTTAACACCCCCAATTTAGCAATCACCAGTTCCGTTCACCATATATGGAGAGAAAAAAATTAAATTTCTTTAAAAAGATACTTTTTTTAAAAAATATTTTTGTTTGAAAATTGTGTTAATATGAAAAATACATACATAGGATTTTGCTGGGATCACAGGATGATAAATATTTTCTTTATTATTTGTATTTTTTTAAAACTTTTATAAATATAATTTTCATCAAATAAGCAGTAAGTAGACATGTATCAAATATCCATAATTATGTGGGGTCACAAATTTAAGGCAACTTTCACAATAATTAAAGGTTGAGGATGGTTTTACAGCCTTTTTTCTTATATTATGTTGTATATAATTTATTTAAACTAGCATTCAAGTTCAATACAAATGTACTTTGTATAGGTGATGCTGACACTGCAGTTTTTGAAAGAGCCCGAAGCATACTTCAAATTCTCTTTTGACGAGCTCCTGTTTCATTCTGCATGTACAAATTATGTAAATGTATTTTATTTTGTACAGTTTGTTAATTAAATATTTATTGACCTAAACGTTCAATTTATGTCTCTAAAACTTGTTAATGTGCACCTAAGTTTTATTTTGTTGAAATAACATTTAGGGCCTTGCTTGACTTAACTGTAAGAAGTGACAAAGCTTGACACTTGAATTTTCACCCAACTCAACCTTCTTAAAAAAATGTCCGACCACTTTCTAAAAGCATGTTTAGAGCACATTATAGAGGAGGGTACAGTCGGCGACAAAAAAAAGTAAACAGACTTCGCCGTTGAGACACCGTTTGTCGGAGGCACAATTGTGATATGTCATTTTAACGGAAATAACGTCATGATTGATTGGTCAACACAAAAATTTCGTAAGGGGTCGTCTTCATATTGAAATTAATACCAACTTCAAAATTTCCAATGGCAACACCCAATTTTTTTTATATAGAAATGTTTAGAATCATCAAAATACTAGAAATATCAATTTTTGTTGCCAGATTCCTCATAGTTGCTAAGTTATGGTTACACAAAATTTATGGATCGTAATGTTAAATGAGATTTCCAAACTTTTGATCATATCTCCATTAATAATATACGTAGCCATACAAAATTTTTTTGTGTGTTACTTTATAACTTTCCAAACAAAAATGAAATAGTTTAATATAATTTAAGAAATATTTAATATTTTTAAAAAAATTATTCATAATTTTTTCGAAAAATTATGAATATAAACCCTTTAATATTTTTACAGAAATGGATTCAGGGTCAAAAGTTTATGAAAAGTACCGAATTTCGTAATTCTACTAGCATAACATTTTGAGTTATGATGATAATAAGCTTATATTTTGAAATAGGGGACCGTATAAAAGTGGAGAAACGACAACTATCAAGACTGGATCGATCGTTTGGTGATTAAAAATAACTGTTAAGAAAGTTGTTTTCTTTTCTTTAAATTAAATTAATAATCATTTTTTCCATGGATTTGAAAGTCTTGAAAAATAAGTTTTGAATTTAATTTCAGGTTATTCGTGTGTCAAGTGTGTTTTATAAGTGTTTTAACGTAAAATAGTAGGTGAAGTATCGAGTATTAACTGGAAATTAAACTCGCGAAAAGAATGTTCTATTTTACATGAAATTTTATTTTTAAAAACGATGAACAAAAAAAATTATATTTCTAATCTATGATAAAAAAAAGTAATTAAATGACTAATTTTATGACTTAAGTAAGAAAGCGAACTCTCAGTACTATTTATTCTATATACGTTCTTATTATAGTGCTTTTTCCAAATAACGTTGTTAGGTTATGCAAAGTATAAACAAATGTAATTGAATGCATTTGATGCAAAATATAAAATAAATACAGTTATATCGCAAGAGAATAATATATTTTTTATGAATTAACTAATAAACATCTCGATGAAACATCCCGTTAATATGCCTGCCATCCCCATTGCAGCTTTCTTGACCAAGTGCTCTGGGGTGATGGGCATATATTCGCAGTAAGGTGGCCAGCCTCACGGGGAACCCCGAGTGCTTAGATCCCAAGCATGCTTGGTCCTCCGGGACTCGATCCCCGGAACTGTGGCGTGACAATGCGAAGTGCTACCACTATTTATTACCACTGTGAATTAACCACTAAGAATTATGCTAGCACAATGAATTAACACAAGGATCAAATAAATTTAATCAGCAAAATATTTTAATAATAAACAAAACCAAGATTATAACTACTTTTTACTTCCTGCAACGTCGTTCTCAGGGCACAAATTGTCGCCAAATTAATCTTTAGATTCTAATGTTTTTTGGCTTTAAAATTTTATTTGTATTCAAAATACTTTCTTGCTAGAAGATAAGATTTTTAGAACAAAATTCAGAGTGTAAACTATTCGATGAAAATTCTCCGATTATTTAATTAATTTGTTACGCTAATTATTATTATTATGGGTTTTGCATACACATTTTCGCAATTAATTTCAACTTAAAATTAAATTAGAGGACAATACAGATAAAGCTGTCGAATTGAGTAAAATTGAATCAAGTACTGAACAGATTGCGGTTATATTATTGCTGCATCAAGTAAAGTTCTTTTCCCAAAAAGTTTATGTGTCTTAAATTCAAAACGAAAAAGTTTTTAATTTAATAAATGTTAATCAAATAAAACAATATCTAATAATTGTAGGGAACTCTTTACTTCCTTTCTTTGATTGGGAAAAAACCAAACGATATATTATTATCGAATTCTTAATAAAATCTTCTACACTATATAAGGACATTATTTTATAATTATTTATTTTGTTTTAATTCGTGTAGTAAAAACCGATAAAATTACAAACTAATGGTTAACGTTTTAAACGCGGGAAAAATGAAAACCTGAAAGATAGAAAGGCAGTTCTTAGCATAAGTCGGTCTGTAAGCTAAAGATCCTTACGGACAGACGACCAAAAAGCATAAAGCATTAGTTTACGATATGATGTTATACCTTTCAAGAAAAAAAAAATAAAATAATAAAAATTAATAATCAAATAATAAAAATAAATAATAAATATTTGAAAATCTGAAGGTTGGAATGAAAGGTCTAACTAGCCTATAAACTGAAGGGAAGGAAGAGAAAAGAAATTTCTTATTTAGCGGGGGTGCTATCTACATATAGGAAGGCTAAACGAGAACAAAACCTGCAAAGGCACCCTCCGTGTCACCACAACACAACCCACCACACCAGGAAAATGCTAACTTTTCAATTTTTCCTACTGGAAAAAAAATGGTTAACATACAAATTATTTTATTATTGTTATATTACAATAAAAATTTAGAATTTTTAATTTTGTAACAACATTAAATATTTAAAACCAGCAAATAATTATCGGTACTTCACCGTTAATGGATAAGCAACAAAACTATTTGAAAAAATGTAATCAAGAATCTTTTATAACATGCAACTCAACTCCCGACAAACTAAAATCCTGGTCATAAACTATTTGAAACGTCATTAAAATTATCCACATAATCCTAGTCTAAACAATTGGAACACAGCTAGCAGCAAATTTTACGAATAACTAATTAATATTTCACTAATTTTTTATTGGCGATAATCTCGCCGGTTTTTAAAGCACAGAATGAGAGACTTTGGGGATATTTGCTACAGATTTGGCTAGAAAATCTAGTTACAAGGAGGGGGGCGGCGGAGCCCAGTCGGTTAGGCACTCGCCTAGCATGCGAAAGGTCTCAGGTTCGGGCCCGGGCAACGCCAAAATAACTGCCGACCTATGACCGGTTCGTGCAGCCAAAAATGTCCGACGAATAATACCCCGTGTAGAGGGAGTGCACGTTAAATATCCTTCAAAGTCGTACGATGTCGCCCTTAACGGTTGGGTTGGGTTCCTATTCAGGTGTCGACTCGTAACTTGACTGGGGTTCTAAAATACGACGCCCGTCTCCAATAGCCCTCGTGTAGCTCTAGTGCGACGATAATTCAAAGCCTAACTTAACATAGTTACAAGGATAGGTAGTTTCCATACTTGACCGATAAATCTATACGTGAAAAACGCTAAAAACACAAAGATTGCTACAAACAGCCTATCATTTAGCTGCATAGAATAATGATTTTTGCCGCAAAAAAAGTTTTCGTTGGGTTCCCGCTCATATATCGGCCTCGTCTTTTTACCATGGCTAAAAATTATTTAGCGTGCCTCCAAGAGCCTTTTGTAACCTTAACTGCGAAGTTCTTTCAATTTTTTCAAACCAAACTGAAAATCAAGTATATCAGGCCCGCTCAGGTGTCGACCTTGTCAGTTGACCAGGGTTCTAAATTCCTAGGGGTACTTGGCAGCATCAATCAAATAAAGGAGGCTAGAAATAGACAGCCGGAAATTATTAAAATAACTTACCTAAATTACTTCAATTACCCTCAGTTCTCATTTTAATAACATACAATCCAAATCTCAAAAAAAAAAAATAATAATAATAATATTTTGTCAGAAACTACTTGAACGCGGTTATTATCAAAAAGTAACCCCACAGTTCAACTCCTTATATAACTCTATAAATACCTAACTTAATCATCACACACACAAATCTTCTACAATATTTATTCAAAAATCTTGAATATTAATCCATATTTCTTCGGCAGCAGCGCCGTCTTGGCAAAATGAGTTAAGGCGTCATGCCACGGATTATACCTTTTAAGATTCTGTTCTCGTCTTAGTCGTCCTATAAACGAATCATGCTGGACCAAAAATGCTCCACGAAATAGCATACTGGACCAATTGTTTCAGGTTCAATACGTCGTGGTCCAAAGTCCTGGCGTGATCCCACTTAAGAAGTCATTAGTTGCTTTGAGTGCCAGCTCAGATGTTGGCGTCACTTGACCACTGTTTAAATTACATATAGTACTGATTCAACCAAATCTTCTCCATAAAACAACAAATAAATAAAATCAATATATTCACAAAAGTAAAAAAAAATGGTTTATTCCTTGGTAGTTGTCTAAAATATCTTAGCGCGTAACCAATATACTTTCTGAAGCTCTAGTGGCATGTTAATCTACTCATCTTGCAACCAAACCCTCACCCTAAGCACAAAAAGTCACATAAAGGAAAGAATTTGACAAAATTCCATATTGGGAAATGTGGACCTATAAATAATACATACATATATGGAGATGCCCCCCGTTTTTTGTCAAACACGTTTGGTTGTATAACTCCTAAACTATAAGGAATCTGGCAATGAAAATTGATATTTGGGGTATTTTGACGATTCTGAACATTTCTATATAAAAAAAATTGGGTGTTGCCATTGGAAATTTCGAAGTTGGCAATGATTTTAATATGAAGACGACCCCTTACGAAATTTTTTTGTTGACCAATCAACTCAGAACGTCATTTCCGTTAAAATGACGTATCGCAATTATGCCTCCGACAAACGGTGTCTCAACGGCGAGGTCTGTTTACTTTTTTTTGTCGCCGACTGTACAAGAGTACAAGTGAACCAAGTCCACTTCTTGTAATTTTTTGAGTTAGCAACACAATTGCATGTACTATCTATGTAGAATTTCAATGCAATAAAGGAAAAATTAGTTCAGTTAATATACGCTAGGCAACACCATTAAAAAAAATTAATTGCTAATTTCTAGCAGCTTCAACTTTTAACATCTAGCACAAAGCATTTTCTGGACTTGGTCCACTTGTATTCTGAGCCCTCGATATTTAACATGCACCAGCCTCATATACACAGCAATATTCAATGGTTAGATTTTTCAATGCACAATCTGTATGTGTAGGATTGCTGGCTTGAGTGCAGAGCCTACAAAAGTAAAATTTTTGGCAGATCCCGAAAAAGTTTTTTTCAGGGGAGCTATGACCAATTTTAAATATTTTCAATTAATGAAGCTAATAAATTACTCACTGAAATCTGTTTAAATGAATCAGTTATCAGTTATATAATTATTTCTAATTGTCCATTTTAATTAAGGTACATTAATTATTCATGTGTTCATTGAAAATTTATTTATACAGTGCAACATGATTTAAATGTGGGAGTGGGGGCTAGACTCCCTTGCTCACACCCATTTTTGGATCTTCTGCTGCTGTCATTAAATGTTAATTATCACTAATTCTGTGAAGTTTTACAGAAGATCAAAATTCAATGTAAAATAAGAACATATTTTTTTTCTAACAGAATCATATACAAGACAAGTTAAAATTATGTTTTCACATTTTATTTTAATATGGGTAACAGATTATATACATACTGTCTAGCAATAATTGTTATAATCAGATCCTTTTAAAAACAAGCATGTTATTGAATACAAATGAGTTACAAAGAATGCTTCGCCTAATTTTATTTAACCTTGTTACAAAAATATGTCTTTCTGAAATTGAAAATATTAGTCCTCTCTCTCTCTCCTAAAATTTCTAAATATATCAATCTTATAATCTACAGTTTTAACAGTTTCTTCTTAAGTTGGAAAATATCGATATTTCTTTCAGGATGGTGGCATTGAGGTTTGGAAATTGGCTTAAAGCAGTAGGTCTGGGTCTTGCTTATGGAAAGAAGAAATCAAAGCATTGAGATCTCAAAGTCTATCTTTCTACCAATGGTTTATTCAATACACTTTTCACAAGGGAAAAAATACAAGAAATTCTATATGCAAAAGTTACATATTAGGTGTTCATACAGTCTCTTTACGATGCTCTGATTACAGAGTACCTAACACATTTGTGTGCTTGTGCTACCCAGGGTCTGATGTAGAAAAGCACGGACTTAGGCACAAAAAAAATGTGGGGCTTTGTTTGCGGCCTTTTCATGTGGTGTCTCTGTGTCGTAGCTCCATCTCTCGAGACAAGATAACACCATTCCCACAATATTATACCTTTAATTCAATAAATCTTATTAATTAACTATTTTTTTAATTACATTGAATTTGCTATCTTCCCCCTCGTTAGAGGGGAAATAAAAAATTTGGGGAACAGTTATTACTGGTGCCACAGGAATCAGTAATTATTTCTTCACTGATTAGATACTAATTAAAGCTAGTGAGATTGTATTTTAATTGGTCAGCGTATTTTAATAGGTCGATGACATAAACCGTTTTTGCAAAAGTTTCATACTCAATTTAAGTGCCTGAAAAAAAAACACAATTAAAGACTCGCATATGCAAGGTTCTACAATACACATTTATTAAAATTGAATTTGTGTGGCAAACCATGCAACCAATTATTAAAGAATTTTAATTTTGTTTATATTAATGCTGTAATTAAGTCAAAATACTGGTGGTGTAATGATTCGACTTCAAGTATAAAATTGAGAGATTTTTTCTTTGGAGGGAATATACATTTTTATATTCATAAAAAATATTCCAAATATATAGTTATTATTAAAAAAATAATGTAACTGTTCCACGTCTCATTTCTTCCTACAATCTGAACCGGTTTGTGCATTAGAAAAAAAACATTTTGTCAGAAGAAATTCTCTCTATCAGACAAGAAACAATAAATTATTTCTCCCCAAAGGCTCCAAAAACGAGATACGGCATCTAGGTATGAATAGAACAAACTATTCTGTTTTACCTCTTCTTTAAACCATAGAAGAACAATCAGTTTCTGATATTCAACAAGTAGTTGAATATATTTTTAGGGTCTGGGACAAAATCCCAACAAGCCGAAATACCAACAACAAAAAAGAAAATAAATTGCCCTAATTAAGCATAATGGCATATTAATGCATTATTTCGTCGGAATTTCGTCCTTTTCAGGATTTCTTTAAAGAGCGTTTCTTATGCAAGGTTCAGTTTTTATCCCCTTTCCTCAGGAAAGATATGGAGTTGATTGAAAAAGTAGAGCATAGGGCAACAAAAATGATTAAGGGTTTATCATCAGGTATCGATTATGATAATAGATTAAGATCTTTAAACATGCATTCCCTGGAAAATAGGAGAACAAGGGGTGATTAAATTCAGTTATTCAAGTTCATAAAACAGGGATACATGGAGGGCTTAGGTTTTACCTTAAATAGCCGGGCCAGTGGACATGGTCATAAATTGAATAAATCATGCTGTTTAGAAGAGAGGCAAGGAAACATTATTTTTACAATAGAGTCGTCAATGAGTGGAATGCTTTACCATAATACGTTGTGTATTCGAAGAGAGTGGAAGATTTTAAGGAGAATCTCGATAATTAATTTTAGACTAAATATTCTGATCCTTGCAATATATATTCTAAAGTAAGCTTGATACGATACATGTTAATTAAATGTTTATGTTTGTTTGTGACGTTTATATTAGTTGTTAACTAAGATCTCGTGTCTTATAATTGCTGTTAATCTAAATATAATTAGAAAATTCTGTGCTTTTTGGGTGTTGTAATAAATAATATTTTCAGAGTTTGGAAACGTCAATTTTATATACAAATACAAAAATTATCGACCAACAACAGGCAAGAGGCCCAGCAAGGCTGGTTCAAAATATTTCTCATTCCCATACTAGTACTTTCAATATATCGAGATTCTTCTTAAATTCTTCTACTCTCTTCGATTACCCCAAATAATCCGGTAAAGCATTCCACTCATTGACAACTTTATTGCAGAAATAATGTTTGAAGCACGATTCTTTAAATTTCTGACCATGTCCTCTGGTATGGCTATTGAAAGGCCCAGTTAAAATCTAAGCCCTCCATGCCTCCCTGTTTGATGAATTTGAATAACTGCCCCTGAAATCACCACTGTGTTCTCAAATTTCCAGGGAATACATGTTTAAAAGATGATATTTTTACAATGCATAAAAATATGCTTGTTAAAATACTTTTTTTTCAGATACAGATTTATGTTTGTAGTAAAAATTTAATATCAAATTACTGTTTAAAAAACAACAACTTAAGAGTATCTGCTCTAGTAGAAGAACCTTAAAAGTAGGGCTTCTTCAGGTAGAATACCTGCACACGTCACACAAGTTTGGCAGCCCCTTCTAGACATAGTGACGTCGAGTGTTTCCCTCCATTCGTTCACGCGGCGTAACTTCTTTCAAGCTCAGTTGGTGAAACACCTTTGGCGGATGTGGGCACGCTGAAATCCAGGTGCAAGGAAAAAGAAATAATAATAATCTGACAATGGAAAACTGCCGCGGGAAAACTCCACACTGATCCGACGCTTGTGTGAATAAATTCATTAATAATTGTTTACTCGAAGTGAAAGGAAGTGATAAAAGAATTTTTATTGTTTACAAGAAGAAGAAGAATCAACAGGTGACAGAATCGTCTGCTACCTGTCAAAAAGTGTTTCAGTTTTGGCGGTCAAAAGTGTTCTAAAGGCTTAGTTTTTTCCCTGCGCGTTTGTGTGTTGTTTTCCTCGATTTGAAAGATGGCTTGCTCTGCTGTGACGCTGTCTTTCGCGACGATCACGGCCGTCGTGGCCGTGGCCTGCCTGGCCATTTCTTTCGGCACGGACAATTGGTACGAGATCCGCGTGAATCGAACCCACATCGAGGAGAGGGAGCCGGTGGCCTCGCAGAAGGAATTCGACGAGGACGTCAGGTACTTCAGCCGGGACGTGGGCCTCTTTAGGATGTGCTTTCCCGAAGCCGACAAGCCGAAAAAAGGTAAATACGCTTATTTAAAAAGAAATTATAAATTTAAATTGCTTTGATAAGGGAGAGAAAAAATGTTAATTTAGAACAAGATTCCACAGAATTTCTTGATTAAAAACGAAGAGAAAAAGGAATTTATAAATTATAAAAAGATGTTGACAGTCAAACTCTTGATTAAAAAAAATACTTATGAAGAAATATTTGAAACAATATGAGAAATTTAAAATTTGTGTTTATATTTTAAAAAAAACAGTTAATGATATTTTTTTTAAAAAAATAATATTTTATAATTAAAAAAAAATTAAGTATTATAAATGTAAATAACTATTTTACCCTCTGCCCTTTATTGACTCGACATAATGGATTATTCTGCAGTTAATACAGTAACCCCTCGTTATAACGCGCCTCGTTACAACGCGCATTCGGATATATCGCGCATTGATTCATGTCTCCCAAATTTCCCCCCCATTTCTTTTCAATATGTACTTTCCGAAAAATAAACACGAGACACACATGGTCAAGATCTCCGACGGACAAAGAAAAAAGGGGAGGGAAGGGGGGAAGGAGTGCTAAAAATGTTAACAGGGGGGGGGGGGGTAAGTCGCATCTCATTGGCTAAGGGAATGCGGCGAGGCTAGACTATTTTCTGTTACACGCAACAAAATTGCAGACTATATTCAATTTGGTTAGCTTCAAATGGTTCTTACGTTAAAATGGCTGCTAAGAGAGTAGGTATATCATCTAAAGTTACACTGAACGCAATATAAAAAAATTAAAAAGGGTGCTACCCAAATTTCAGTTGCTAATGAGTTGGGAGTAGGTGCATCAACAGTTAGAGGATGCCTGGATGACTCAAACCATATTCAAACGCTGGTTTCATGAAAATTTTGTTCCATCGGTCCGACTTCATTCGAGGAATAAGGGCTTAGAAGAAAAGGCTGTTCTTCTTATAGATCAATGCAGCGTTCATCCCTGTGAGGAAGAACTCATTTCGTCAAATGGTAAAATAAGGGCTATGTTTTTACCGGCTAATACAACGAGTCTCCTTCAACCACTGGATCAAGGACCCATCGCTACATTCAAAACAAATTATCGAAGAGAGCTTCTAATCAATTTATTGTTTGCCGATGAAAAGCCCCTTCCTGAAGCAATTAAAAGTCCTTAAAAGACTCAATGTACATTGCAGAAAAAGCTTGGTCAGCTGTAAAATCCCAAGGCATCTCTAAATCGTGGATAAAAGTGTTAAATTGCGTTGAAATACCGGAAGAAGTTCAAGATGACGATTCAACGGAGCTTCTAGCTCATTCAAAGTCACTCGGTTTGGACGTTTCTGAAGTTGAAGTGAGAGTTTGGATTAGATGCGATGACGACGAAGAAACTACGGCATATCTCTCTGATGAACAAATTATAGGTCAAGTGCGGGGAGACGACCCAAAGGAGGATGATACTGACGATGATGAAGAAGAGTCACCTAATCCTTCTGGTGACTATGACGGAAGCAGTGGACATGATGGAGAAAGCATATAATGCATTCGAAAGATGCAATTCCTCTTCTGTTGGTGCGATGCAATTAATAAACTTTCGTTCGTTAATATTTGCTGGAAAACAGGTTTTACGAGAAAAGTCAAAGCAGCTGACTTTGGATGGATTTTTCACTAGAAAATGAGTGAAATATATGTATACTATTAATTGTGCAATAATATGTAATGTTTATAGTAATTAATAATAATTTGTCCTGTCTAAATGTTTGTTTCTTTTTTTAGAGTAGTTATATTATTTAAATAAAACTGCATGCATTTTAATATTTATTACAATACATGCTGTTTAGTTAAAAAAACTTGGTTGAGAGCATAAATACATCAAAAGTATAATATTTATCAAGCCGCTCGTTATATCGCGCATTCGGTTATATCGCGGTTTTTCGCTTGTCTCCCGGGAAGCGCGTTATAACGAGGGGTTACTGTATAACAATAGAGTAGGACGAAACCCCAGCAGCAGAAAAGGCAAAGGGGATATTATTTGTGCTGTAAACCAACAATTTTCCTTTAGTGTTTTTATTTATTATTATTTCTGTAGCTTTCCAAGTACCCCTGTAGTAGTCCCTTGTAGTACCTCCCTAATTAAAATAACTTCCCCTTCCTAGTAACAAAACCTTTCCAAATTACAAATAATTGTATTTCGCCTACTACTCAAAATTAATTTTGAAGTAAAAAAAAACTTCAACAGTAAATAATTAGTATTTAAAGGTGTAAAGAAAAGTTTGTGTGGGTGGGGGAGAGGCTGTTTTTAACATCGTATCGATTGCATTAAATGTTTGTTCTTAAATGCTGTTCATTTTTATTTATTTAAATATTTTTCTTGAGATAGACCTTAAAACAAAATAAATGATCCTTAAATCCCCTGCATGCTGATTAATTAGCTAAAAATATCATAGATGCATGATGCATCAATGATCTTTTTAGTTAATTAATAAGTAAAAAATGAATGCATGTTATTCATGATAATGATATGTTTAACTTGAAGGTTCATGTAAATCATTTTCAGTCTTCGTATATATTAATGTCCTTGAACAAGAGCGAATTTATCAATGAATCGCGGAGGATAATAAGGATTTGTTGAAGGACACTGCTGCGACCCAAAAATAAAAGCCTAAGTATTGTCCTCATTGGAAATTTATGGAGCAGACCACCACCTTTAAAAAAAAATGGGCAAACTTATTTCTACAAAATCAATTTTTGTGACGTATATAAGGTAATATTGTAAAATGATATGCATGTTTTTTTTCAATATTGCCAAGTTCAATTCTGAGAGAAGAAAAAAAAATACAAACTTGTCTTTTCTTTACATAAGGATCATTGCTAACTAAAAAAAAATATATAAGGATAAAACAATAACGAGCACGTCGAACTTCCGCAGTCCAAAATCAAGTTTAAGAAAAATCTCTTGTTGGTTGAAATATCCTTGTTACAGAGCTACTCCAGGGCTATTGGCGACGGGTGTCATAGTCTAAAACTAGGGGAAAGTGATGAGGGGGACACTGAAGCTGGTTTCCAGCTTCCGGACGGACCAAAGCAACCGTTTTTCTCTATACCAAAACCGACCTCAAGTTTGCAGCAGAGAAATGTACTACGCGGAGGAATTTGCGTAAACAACGCGGCTGGCGCCGAAGCTTCGGCTGCTCCGATTGGTTGATAATTTGACCCTGATATTCGTGCGCCCTGTTACGTCAAAATCGAAGGAAAAAAAATAATTAAAATAACACTCTAACTGAAGCTAAACTAATAAAAATAATAAATTTATGTCTTGAAATAACAAATAAATGTGTTGTTTGAATGTTAAATACCTTTTTGTATTCGATTCTCGTCCTCAAAATGAGAACTATTTACCCTCTTTCTCGTAGAACATTTGTATACTGCAAACTTAAGGTCGGGAGAGGTATAGCGGCATCGCACACGGTTTCACAACCGCAGAAGAAATCATCAGTTACGGAGCAAGTTATCCCCCCAACTCTCGCCAACCTTGCTTTCAATAAACTATAATTTATAATGTACACGACCTTGCATGGTTTCCCGCCAAACTCCCCCCCCCCCTTATCCAAAACCGGACGGACCCCCTACACTCTCGGGTCTCAATAACCTACTTGAAGCTCTTTCAAATTACATACTATACCTTCAAAAAACTTTTTTTTGTTGCCCAAATTCGCTAGGCTTTATACACTGTATAAAGTACCGATTCCCTTGGTAACGATCTCACCTAAGGTAATGATGAGTCTTCTATACACTGACCTTGATTCAGGTGGGATAAGGTCACGCTTTTTTCTCGTCCTCGCCCCTTCGAAAGCCGCCCATTAATATATAACGTTTTATTTTATTACAAACCTAGCTTTTGGTGGGTGGGGTTTGACTATCTCCATCACTGGTTTTTAGTAGATTTAGACACGATCTAGTAGAACTAGACCAGATCCATGAGTTTAAAAGTTTCCAAAAAGTCCAAAAGCAGATGTGGGCTTTTCACATCCTCTTTTAAGCACCTAGCTTTTAAAGTATCCTGTTAACGTGAGGAAGGATGTGTTGTTACTTGTTTCAAGACTTTACTTTAGTCCTCGTGCGACGTTTTTATAAGTTTTGTTTATTGCCTTCGTGTCGCTCCAGTGCGACTTACATTCAACCAAAGCCAAACTAAATTGTTTGTTTATTTAATGACATGGTTTCTTAGGAACCCAACCGTAATAGTCTGGTTGAAGTTGGTGATTACTATAATGATTTTTTCTTTAACTACTGATTCACCTTTATTTTTAGGGATAATTAGTTGGTCTCTGAGGAATCGTCAACAAAAACGCATTGTTAAACTTTAAAATTCGTATTTCTTTGGTCAATTTTAGTATCCCAATTTTAAATTGATTTATTTTACCTATGGCAAGAATTTCGAATTTGCGAAATTCATTTCTTTGTTTTGTATGTTAAAGTAATGACATTAGAATTATTAATTGAATTACCCCATTTTAATGTGCGAAAATCTTGTCTCTAGCAATTTTAAAAAAAAAAAAACAATTTCTTTTATTATGGATTACTTTTTTTTCAAATTTAATATTAAAAAAATATATATAATGGTAAAACCACTAGTTAAACAGATGAGCTACTAGCATATGTCGCCGGAGTGGAATTAGTATTAAAATAAAAATATAAGATTAACTCTACAACTACAAACTGAAGTATATGTTTACCCCAGGTAAAAATTTGTGCATAAATCTTTTCAGCGACATTATCAAGTACTATTTGCCTTGCTCAAACAACGGAATGCTGATTTTAGTTCCGTCTTCGGCTCAGAACTATTTGCCATTGACATGGCTCTAGACTTTTCTTTAGAACGACAACTCGTCGGAGATATTTGGTTACTTGTAGATAGTCGTAGCGTTATACAGTATCTTGAAAATTGGAGGAATATTGTTGACCAACGGGGCATCCGTGTTTTTGAAAAACTTAAGATGATATCCAGGTCCTCCATTATACATTTTCAATGGATACCATCTCATGTTAACCTTAAATATAATGACATCGCCGATAGTTTGGCTAAGAACGGGTCATCTCTGCCCCTGCGTCTTGCTGAGCCTTTAACTTTCCATGAAATATACTCCAGAAGAAAGGCTCTTGTCAACTCGTCTTGGAACCTATCACCTCCTCATCCTTGGTACTCTGGCTCTAGCCCTGGAGGTGCTCTGAGCTTTGACGGTGTAAGACAGGACCAGACAGCATTGACAAGGCTCAAATCCGGTCATCTTAGGACTCTTAGGTTCTCCGGGGGAAACAAAATCTTCTCCACTTGTACAAAGTGTAACACAAGCGAGGCCACTGCCGAGCATTTACTTCGATGTATTGCCTTATCTCGGGAGGACCTTCTGCGTAGCCCTCATGTTGTTCTAGATAAACTGAAGGCGGAGGGACTCATGGAACTGATCTGATCCAGATCAGAGGGATAAGAAAGAAGAAGAAGAAGAAGACTATTTGAATCTTTTTACAGAGAAATAAACTTGAACGGAAAAATTAATTTTTGCTCCTCAAATTCTCTTTGGCATGATGAAACAAAAACAAAAATAATAGGCTTATGGAAGCAAATTGCTGCTTTCAGAAAGATTTTACAAGTCCTATTTGGCTATTTACCCCATGGTTTACTCCAAGTCCTATTTACCCCACCCGGTATACTTTCCACTCCAAACTCAAAACGCCTGTTGCCAATAGCACTCGTGTAACTCTAGTGCGACGATAATTCAAAAACATTACCAAACTCCGTTAAAAAAATGGTGGGTTGTTGTGGGGTATGAATCCAGAACAGACCCGCACCTATCTTTTAGTTTTATACTTTTAATACTTAAAGAATTTCTATGAATAGTACAAGGTAATATAAAAGTAGGCTATTTTAATTCTTGAGAACTTATTGTTTACAATGTGATGGGAGTTTCAATCTACTTATCAATTTCTCCCGTATACGTCATCTCGAGGAGAAAAGATGGGCATAAAGAAAAAAGTGCGCAAACCTGTCTGACGGCCTACCTTCTCTGATGCCGCATTCCCCGTGCAAGGTCACCCACCTCTGCACACTCCCTCCACACATTTCGGGCGCATCTTACACACATAATTATTGGACAAGGCAAAAACAAGCATGGATTAGCTTGGGTTGAAATAGCGCCGCCATAGAGCTACACGAGGGCTATTTGCGTACGCTCTTAAAACGAACGAGCGATTTTAACTCAGTCTGAGTTCATTTTCACTCCTCCAGTCTAGAAAATGCACTTCGCCTAGAGGAGTGGATCTTTTGTGTGTTAAACCTCCGACGGGATCACTCCAAACGAGTGTTTTTAACTGAATCTGACTTAATATTCACTCCTTTCCAGTGTCGAAAATGCACTTCTCCTACTGGAGCGGATTTCACTCTTTTGTGTTAAGAGTGTAGGGCCTTTTAATGTGGAACCGAGTATTCACTGCAAATGGGACACTCTTAAAAATTAATAATAATAATCTTTCGCAAATGAGATATAGTTGTAATCATCAGATACATCACAATTTTTGTTGGTTTAGATCCATTTCAGGATTTTTCATTAAAAAATATTTTTATACCGCACTGAACAACTGGCATAGAAGACTCCTTTAGGAACTGAGCATTCATGAAAGACAACAAATGGCGCATGCGTCACCGAAACCTTTACATGCCTTTTTTGACTTGCTTCAAGTGTACGTACGGTGTTTTAGTCCTGGAATAGGAACGAATTACGATGCAAAGCTAGTTAGTAGGAAAATACTCTTTATTCGAGAAGTCAAAAATCAAGTTTCAAATTCTTAACTTAAAATAGTAGTAGGTTAAATTTCTTTTGACTTAACATGAATTCAAGTACTTTCTACTTTCAAAACAGTTGCTTTACAAAATCATGTCAAAAACCGTTAAAATAAAAGCAAAATGTATAAAATATGACTGCCCTTCTACTTTTTCACACAGTGTAAACGGTCGCGTTACATATCGCACGACGTTGTAAACTAGCGTAAAAAATAAACTTTTCCCGTTGTTTGGATGTTTTGGTCTCTATTAAAAATTCAAATTATGCATTGTTTGAGGATCTAAGGTTTGAGGAGCGAATCCTTGACCGCTAATCGGCTGAGCGAGACGCCGCCGCCGCAAGAAACTTTACAATACAGTCGGTTTCCTCTTTTATTCACAATTTAAATACGTCTCTGAAGTCGGAACACTTGACTTTTACATGGACCAAGGGTTGGTTGATTAGTATTGTGATGTTTGCTCGCCGAAACACGCCTGCTTTATCACATTGTTCGGGACTGGGGAGCCCAGTCGGTTAGGCAATCGCCTAGCATGCGGAAGGTCTAGGGTTCGGGTCCGTTCATCGCCAAAAATAACTGTTGACCTATAAACGGCCCGTGCAGCCAAAAATGTCCGACGAATAATACTCCGTGTAGAGGGAGTGCACGTTAAATATCCTTCAAAGTCTTAACGCTGCGACGATGTCGTCCTTATCAGTTGCGTTGGGTGCCTATTCAGGTGTCGACTTGTCACTTGACTGTGGTTCTAAAATACGACGCCCTTCGCCAATAGCCCTCGTGTAGCTCTAATGCGACGATAATTCAAACCTAACCTAATTATCACATTGTTCAATTCAAGCACTAACCATAGAGTTCTATAGAAGGGTAGAGAAACGACTCGTTCTGAGCTGCCATCGGCAGCCATGGCTCACTACGGATCCCGAATAGAGTGGCAAAAATGCTAGTTAATTTATAATTTTGATACTGAGAAAGAAAATACACCCAGGATAAAGGCGATAATCGAAACCGCACCGTTACAGCGCGCGGACTGCTAGCGTTATGGCCTGCGATCCAAACCACTCGGCCATCGGGCCCCACATGCCACCCTATATTGTCTCCGTGTTGGTCCATTAAGCGGTTGGTAGGTTCAGTCTCTACCCTACTATAGAACTCTTTTGGCACTAACCGAGATTTCACCGATGGGAGTTACAATCCATTACATAAACTAAGTAAGGTGCATTGTATGTGTCCAACATCTAAAAGCAGGCTATAGGGTTAAGGTAGCCAACATCTAAAAGCAGGTGAATAGGTTTAGGTAGTTTTTATAATATAAATGTAGTTTAATTATAAATTGAAATCTGATTTTTCATTTATTAAATACCCCTCACAAGTAGCAATGTTGTTTTCTTATCTGGCGGTCTTATAATATACGAGTTCTATTTAATTTTAAATTCAGTCATTTTACTTTGTCAAGAAAATAATAGTTCTAAGACAAACACCAAAACAATTAATGTACAGATATTTCACCTCCAGATCACTCACAAGGAATCCTAAAAATTTAACTGTGCTTTTTCCTTGAAAAAGATTTTGATTTTAAAATTTGTGAAATAGACTGATTATGCAACCAGAATAAAGTGATGAAACGCGGGGGGGGGGGGGGGGGGGGGGGGGGGGGGCTGGGGTTGCGAATCTTAATTTTTTAAACTAAAATTAAAAGGAATAACTTTTGAATAAATGAAAACAATGTTTCGAAACTTTCTTAAAATTATTTTCTTAAAAATAGTCAGAATAAAAATTTTAAACGGTTAAAAATTCAAGAAGGGTAAATTTAGGGGCAACCTAATTAATGAAATTATTCCATAGTGAATTGTATTTTTACCATGTTTTTCATTTAGCCGCAAAAATATCTTCAGGAGACATGATTCAAATCTAAAGATACGGAAACAAAAACATTTTTGCAATGTGCAATGATTTTAATTAAAATCTATACAGAATTTAATATATATTTTTTTTAAATAAGTGAGAGTATAACTTCGAAAAAAAATCCCAAGAGTGAGGATTCTAAGCAACTTTTTTTATTTCAAAAATTGGAATTTGAGTTATTTAGAATTTTACGAACCGCATGTTCAGATGATGTGGTATTTACTGAATGTCTTCAAATCAATGACCGGTTTTCCAAATTTTACTTTACATTGCGCTGCAAGATAGTGGTAAATGTATATTTTGTGTTTATTTTTTGGGGTCATCGAACTCTCTTCTCTTTTTTTCTTAGTTTCGTTCTCATTTCGAAGTAAATTAAATTGCCCAGGAGGGTACTCCATGAAATGGCAGTTTGAGTTGAGCTGTAAAAATTAAAAACGTTTTAGGAAATTAAATCCTTTCGAACATTTTTGCCAAGAAATAAGTTATGTTGTTCAACTAGAAATATATTTTTTTATGTATAGTATTGATTTTATAAATGTCAAATATGCTGTTGATAAATTATGGTTAAAGGAAATTGGATATATCGATTTTTTTTTTCATTTTGAACTCGAGCACATTGCAGTATTTGCTAAGGCATAGTATCCATGACGTACACTCTTAAAACAAACGAATGAATTTAACTCAGTCTGAGTTAATTTTCACTCTTTTCAGTGTCGAAAATGCACTTATCGTATTGGAGTGGATTTTCACCCTTTTGTTTAGTTAAAACTCCGACAGGATCATTCCAAACGAGTGATTTTAGCTCTGAGTTAATTTTCACTCCTTTCCAGTGTCGAAAATGCACTTCTCCTATAAGGGTGGATTTCACTCTTTTGTTTTAAGAGTGTATATATCAGCATTTCTAATAAACCTAAGTTAAATTCTCCGTCAAGATCATTTAAGTCATTTATCTTCAACTCATCTAGTCATTTTATTGTGATCAAATGTTTAATATTTTACCTCCTAGGCTGCATTGGGCCCGCTCAGGTGTTAGTCTCCTTACTTGACAGCGGTTCAAAATTGCGAGTCTCTTCATGAAGTGTATAAGGATATTTTATTGAAAAGGGAATAAATTATTCAAATCTTTTAACATTATTCTGCAATTTCTGAACAACCCCCTAAGTGTTTGTGTGTGTCAGAGAGCGGTTTTAAATAATGCGAAATCGTCAGCTCAGAGTGGCGGACGCGGTCTGATAAATTCTTCGATACACCTCGCGACAATGGGCAGAAGATTTTCAATGCGGCTCTTCTCTTCCAGCGTGTTTTATTTTTTTTCGGAAAAGATTCGTTCTCCTTTCTTCTTGTGCCATTCTCTGTCTTCGTCCCTGTTTCGGCCTGTGACACACATTCTATGTGCAAACGTCCCCTTAGCTTTCACACGAGAAAAAACAACAACTTGGAAATCGGCGTTGCACCGGAGAAAATTTGAAAAGGGGGAATGGAGTTTTATGAAATTACTTTTGTACACTCTAAAAAATGAATGCTCAAAAACGACGAAATTTTCCTCTTTTTTTTGACGATTCCGTTACTGGCAAATGCTCCGAGTTTTCGTTTCCTCAAAGTGAGGAAATTTGAATCGTCATTTTTATGAGGATTTGAATGTCGTCTAATCTAAAGAAATATTTCGTCATTTTTGAGCATGTGAGTACAACAGTGAGATTCAGTTTCCTCAAAATCAAGATACAGAATCGTCAAATCTCGATCGTAAAAGTGAGGATTCGCGTTTACTCAAAAGTCACGTGATAGTTTGACGAAACAATCCTCAAAATTAACGAAATGAGGCTTGAGGATTCATGAATCGTCAAAAATGAAAGTGTTATTTCTGAGAATGTACTGAACCTAGGATGTTTGTCCTTAAATTAGTATTAATGACTTTATGCAGTGGTGCTGTGAAATAGATTTTTCAAAAAGTTCGTAGCAGCCACACACACTCACAAATACACTCTTAAAACAAACAAGCGATTTTAACTCAGTCTCAGTTAGTATTCACTCCTTTCCAGTGTCGAAAATGCACTTCTCCTACCGGAGTGGATTTCACTCTTTTGTTTTAAGAGTGTACAAATACAAAAATTGTCGACCAACAAGAGGCCAGAGGCCCAGCAAGGTTGGTCCAAAATATATCGAATCCCTTATGATAGATTCCTAAGATGGATTTGAAGTTCTGATTGAAGCTTTCAATGGTCTCTGTTATAAACTTTTGCATAAAAAATAAACTTATGCTTACTATTTTGGATTTCTAATCTTTAAGGGGTCTAAGGAGTCTTAAAAATGTGCAAAGAAGGAACTACAAAGTATAGTTTGATCTGTCATGTAATTTTTTAACTACTCAATATACAAGTATAATTTTTTTATATGTAATTCTACAAGATTTATTTATTATAAAACAAATTTTAAAATTTATGAAACTTTAGCCAAAACTAAAATAAATGATATTAAACATAAAGCTATTTTAACACATTGTGATTAGGCTTGCGCGGCAAATTTTGAGGTCAAAATTGAAAAAATGACCAAGAAAATGACTTTATATTGTACAAATATGTACAAACTAGGACTTATACCTAAATTCTCAGCTCAATTTTAATTAGAAATTATTTAAAAATAAATTTAAAATCAAAATTTAAAAAATTTTATTAATTTTTTTTAGAAAAAAGTTCTTAAAATAATTTCTAATTAAAATTGAGCTGAGAATTTAGGTATAAGTCCTAGTTTATACATATTTGTACAATATAAAGTCATTTTCTTGGTCAATTTTTCAATTTTGACCTCAAAATTTGCCGCGCAAGCCTAATCACAATGTGTTAAAATAGCTTTATGTTTAATATCATTTATTTTAGTTTTGGCTAAAGTTTCATAAATTTTAAAACTTGTTTTCTCTCTATATTAAAAAAAAGTAAGCTCTTTTGATCTGTACGGCGCAATTTTTGGAGTACAACTCCAATTTTTTTACTGAAGGTCTCAATTGGTTTAAGTGTCATGTCCACAAAATAATTAAAAAAAAATCCAATTAGTTTTTTAATTAAAAATTAAAAAAAGGGCTTTTTTTGACTAAAATCGAAAGAAAAAAAATTGGCTTCTACGATTTTTCTGAATTTTTGGTATTTTGTAGACTTCTTATGTATGAACAAATTACTAATTACATGTATGTTCAATATATATTCGGTTTGTAAGTTATGGTTTTTTTTTATTTTATTTTTTGTTATTTACTGTCATGCTTTTTGATCTGTACGGCACAATTTTCACCAATTTTCTCCCATTTTTTTACTGAATGTAGAAAAGAGTATAGGTTTTTTGTCTGCAAAGCATTTTTTAAAAATTCAAATTAGTTTTTTTAATAAAAAATAGTTTGTAAAAGGGCAAAAAAGGCGTTTTTAGCCTACATTGAAATAAAAAAAAATTGGCTTCTACGATTTTTCTGAATTTTTAGTATTTTGTAGACTTCTTATGTATGAACAAATTGCTAATGCATGTATGTCCAATATATATCCGGTTTGTAAGTTATGGGTTTTTTTTATTTTATTTTTTGTTATTTACAGTCATGCTTTTTGATCTGTGCGGCACAATTTTCACCAATTTTCTCCCATTTTTTTACTGAATGTAGTAAAGAGTATAGGTTTTTTGTCTGCAAGGCATTTTTTTAAAATTCAAATTAGTTTTTTTAATAAAAAATAGTTTGTAAAAGGGTAAAAAAGGCGTATTTAGCCTAAATTGAAATAAAAAAAAATTGGCTTCTACGATTTTTCTGAATTTTTAGTATTTTGTAGACTTCTTATTATGAACAAATTGCTAATTGCATATATACCCAATATATAGCCGGTTCGTAAGTTATGGGTACTTTTTTTTTTTTTTTTTTGGAATTACAGTCATTATTTTTTAATCTCTACGACACAATTCTTATAGTGCGACTCCAATTTTTTTTTGAAACGTAGAAAATGGTCCAAATTTTATCTCCACAAAATATTTTTAAAATATTCAAATTGGTTTTTTAATTAAAAAATAATAAAAAAGCCAAAAATTGCATTTTGCCTACCAAAATTTATAAGTTTTCAACCAAACCAAACATAGTGTTCGAAAAATGTTTTATTGGTGTAATTTCACTTTAAATGATACCAAAAATGAAAACTTATATATTTTTTTTACAGTTGTAACTGTTATATGTGCTTTACAATAGTTTGAATTATATTTTTTTTGTCATTATTGAGTCGCTGTAGTGATGGGTCGTTCCAGACGAGACGAGGACAAACTATGGCGAATAATTTCTTACCATTTGTTTAACGAATGGCAACACGATAATCGTAAACAAAAACAAACAGAGAGTTATTTTTTAAATAAGTTGTTTCTTTTGAAACTTTTCAAGGCGTTTTTTAAATGTTTACGTTACTTTTATTTTCAGAGTGTGTGTTTTAACTGATTTTATTTTTCTGAGTTGTTACGCTCACGGCACTGATGATTATTTTGAGAAGTGGTTGGATTTGGTTCATAGCAATTAATAGAGAGATAGTGGCCAGCCGTGTATTGTTCTAAAACTGAAGTGAATCTTTTCTTATGTCTTTGTTGTCGACTACAAGAAGTATACCAAATCTTTTCGACGGTGAGTTGTTGGCATCATAGCTTAGGTATTGGTGCGAGTTATACTGTCGTATCTGCTTTAATAAAGGTGTAAGCTGCAGAAAATTTGTAATACAAAATCTAAGAATGTAGTCTGGTACAACCACGAATGTATACCAATTCTAGAGATTAGCTGTCGTGCTTATTTTACACCCTGGGCTTAACAGTAAAAAGTTTTTTCGTCCCTGTGTATAGCACATTCGTAATTTAGTCATTTGACCGACGATAAATGTATCATGGAGGATCTGGCAATAGCTTCGCAGTCTTGTTTTCACTTTTCTTGAATTACTTTTGTTTTGGTAGGTTGGTTGGTCGAGATATATTCAGGTTTTTTCGGTGACCAAGCACACTAACCTGAATATAAATAACTTTGGTCTGCAAAACAAAAGTAATTCGAGAAAATGAAGGCGAGACTGTGAAGCTGTTGCCAGATCCTCCGTGAAACAACCACATTTATTTATTACACTAATATTGCGTGCAAAATACTTCTGACGGCTAATTAATGTTGAAAAGTTTTGACCAAAAAGTAGGATTTTACCTGTAATTCCATTAATTTTCAAGAATTTTACTGATAACATTAATTCTTTATTATCCAAAGTAAAAGGAAAATGTGCTTTAATTAAAACCATCTTTGTGGTCCGGTGCTTGGAAATAATTATTCGAATCACTCATTAAAAAGTGACTAAATTTTTTACCAGACCCTAAAGTAGGAATTTACCTACAGTTTATGTCTACAACTCCAATTTTTTTACTGAAGGTCTCAATTGGTATAAGTGTCAGGTCCACAAAGTGTATGGTGGCCAGCCATGTCTATTCACTAGCGGTTTTTAAGGCATTGAAGTAGAAATTGAAATGTAACGTGGGTAAAGTTTGGTTTGCTTTTTATTTTAGTGTTTGGTTTTTCTTTACGGCCTCGAGGAGGTAGCAGTGCGCAATCTAGCTTGCGAGCCTAGGGGCGAAGCCCCTACGAAGATTGCACAGCAATCCAAGGGTGCGAACCGAGTTATTACTCGCTTGCGAGCCTAGGGGCGAAGCCCCTACGATGAGATTGCGCAGCAATTGAAGGGTGCGAGCCGAGTTATTACTAGCTTGCGAGCCTAGAGGCGAAGCCCCTACGATGAGATTGCACAGTAATCCAAGGGTGCAAGCTTGGGAGCTGAGAGAGATTGAGCAGCGGGCGAAGCCCCCTACCGGTCTCAAAATTCCCAAAACTAAACTGTATTTGTTAAAAGTTCACCATCTTTAACCGCAACCAGGTGTTTACCTCTTTGTCTGTGCAAGCCAATCTTGGCGCGCGTATCGCCCGATTTGGCGACCAGATCTTACAGATGAGCATTCCTGCATTGGCAGTATCCTTTTAATAGTCTTGCATGTTTCTTTGTGGAGCAAACAAAGAGAAATTGCGTAGCAATTCTCGGGGGTTGTCGAAAGGTAGCGAGCAGGGGGCGAAGCCCCCTGCCGGCCGCGAAGCGGCCAATGGAATTGCGCAGCAATTCCGGGGGTTGGCGAGCGATAGCGAGCAGGGGGCGTAGCCCCCTAGTATAATAAATAAATCTTGTAGAATTACATATAAAAAATTATACTTGTATATTGAGTAGTTAAAAAATTACATGACAGATCAAACTATACTTTGTAGTTCCTTCTTTGCACATGTTTAAGACTCCTTAGACCCCTTAACTGCCCAAATATAAAGTTACTGCTCTCTTAGCAGCTTTTCTTATTATAGGTAGGTAACTGTCCTGTTAACACCATTAGCACTACAGTGCCGCTGCAACCTAAGCAAAGCTTGAACCCCTCCGGCTTCCTAACTTACCGGCTTTCAAATACAATTAACTTGTATTTCCAATGCTCCCGATACCAAACAATTGAAAATCTCACAAAGAACATCTCATTGATACTTTGTATTCCCCATATTCCCAAGACCCCATTACAAGCGCAGTTAGCATACGAAGATTTGATTCATCTTTATTTACTTCCGGGAGGAGAGACTTTACAATTAATAAACATTTACGCAGCAACTGTTAATCCAGGCCCTTGTCACTCAAAGATAATGATGATGGCCACGGTTGAGTAACCATGTTAATTGTTCGGAATCTATAGATTACGGATGGCTAGAGATGGTGGTACTAAATACCGAGAGGCTCTTCTTCCTACTTTTCTTGTGCTCGCCATTTGAATATACAGTAACCCCTCGCTATATCGCGCCTCATTACATCGCGCATTCGGATATGTCACGCCATGTGTCATGTCGCCCAATTTTCTTAAGCCAATAAGTATTTTTCTTAAAATCGACATGAGGCACATAGTCAAGATTTTAAACATCAGGTTTTACTAGAAAAATCAAAGCAGTTAACTTTAGATGGATTTTTTTACTTGAAAATGAGCTAAATATGAATAGTATTACTAGAGCAATAATGTAATGTTCATAATTAAGTATATATCCGTTCTAAATTTTTGCTTCTTCTTTTTGAAAGAAGTCATACTATTTTATATGATAGAAGTCATACTATTTTATATGATTTAGTTTTATTTTTCAAATACATACTGTGCTTTAGTATAAAAAAAAAATTCAGAGAGCATAAATACATCAAAAGTATAATATTTATCAAGTCGCTCGTTATATCACGCAGTCGGTTATATGGCGTTTTTTTTGCTTTTCTCCCGTTAAGCGCGATATAACGAGGGGTTGCTTCACAAGGTTTCAGTACAGGCTTTTGCGTTTACTAATAGGGAAAAGCTTGGTGGGAAGTTTTCCTATGGACTTACCCCTTATATAGCTATTAAGGGGAGCGTACACCCCCATTCCCTTTCCTACCTCGATCGGGCTGGCTAATGCTAAGTCTATGGGGAAAAAATGGTTTTTCTTCCAAAAAAAAAGCAAAGAAATTATAGGAATATTTTGATGCGGTTTTTTTTAAATTCATAAAACTCCAATAAAGGTGTGCTTTTAGATGTTATTTTTTTAAAAACGTTATTTACTTTTTTTTAATCTAAATTTTTTTCGATTAAAGAAAAGTAAATAGCGTTTTTAAAAAAATAACATCTAAAAGCACATCTTTATTGGAGTTTTATGAATTTAAAAAAAACCGCATCAAAATATTCCTATAATTTCTTTGCTTTTTTTTTGGAAGAAAAACCATTTTTTCCCCATAGACTTAGCATTAGCCAGCCCGATCGAGGTAGGAAAGGGAATGGGGGTGTACGCTCCCCTTAATTTAAAGGTTATGTTCGAGTGACGCTATTTAAAGATTTCTTCTTCATTCCGATAACACTAATATGTGGTTAAGAAGCGGGGCTATACTTACAACTTCTTCGTATGTTTCTTTGGATTATCTTTAGTATGGAATTTTACAGTAATCCCCGTCCCAGTGCCAGGATTTAATATGATTTTTCCCTGAAAATTTTAATATAGAGACATTAATTTGTGACAAATTAAGTGGGAGGATGTGTGGCAAAGTCTATACCAAGCATCCGAAGTTCAAGAATCGTACCAGACTTGTTTGAAATGCAATATTTTCTTTTTAAATTGTTTTTTATCGTTATAATTTTATTTATTGTTCATAGTTGATATAGAAAAACTTTTCCATAATTGTATTGTGTATTTTTAAGCAAGCAGAAGTATAATGTACGCTTCTGTTCATAAAATTAAATTTCTAAGTTTTTTTTATAAAGTCAAAAAAAAAATGGAAATACTAAAGATGCAATGAATTTAAATGACAGGGTCGCAATTTTGCTGAATAAGGAGGACGGCAATTAAACTTACAGCGTTAGGTAAGGATTTAAAATATATCAGTTGCTTTAATTAGACAAATTATTCTGTTACATTAACTAATTTCAAATTGGTTTTCTTTTCCCAACTAAGATTTTTTTTGTTGTTGCATTTTTGGCGTAAGTGTAGGAGTTTGAGAAAGCATTTGAAACTCCTTTCGGTGCTAATCCCGTGACGGACGTGCCAAAAAATTCTCTTTAGTAAAAAGAGTAATACCGTCTTGTGCAAGGTTACACCATAAAACTCGTGAAAGCTTAGTTTCCTGTAGTTTTATATAGAATTACTCCCATTTTGTGTTGTAACGTTATTCTTCATTTTTAGTGTGACTTTACTTCGTTAAACCACACGCAGCACTTTTCTGCCAACGATTTTACAGAGTAAAATTCTTACTCGTGTAACGTTACTCTATAAATTCGGTGTAATGTTACTCCATGAATCTGGAGTAATGTTATACAAAAGTTTTACACTGTGTCTTTGAAGGGTCTCTTTAAGTTAAGTACGTAACATTCCCACATCTAAAACAATAAACTCTCTCGTAGTTTTTAATTGGTTATGTAACAACTAACTTCAGCAAAGTCTCCGGCTATTATAAAGAATTATGTCCTGTATAGTACTTCTTTTAAAAAGCTATTACCAATTCCACGCGCATCAGACATCATCCATACACATGATTGAACAAAGAACAGGCTACAAAACCGCAAGATTACTGCAACAAGCCACATCTTTTATATTTCAATTTTCAATGGCTAACGGTACAGGAATGTTAAGGAATAACGATTCGTTACAAGTTATTTCTAAACCTTGCGTGTTGCATGAACAAGGGGAACAAAAACACTATGCAACTGCAGATTTTTTTTTCTAGTTTAGTTTGGCTGCTTAATTTAGTGTGTTAATTTATTTTATTGAAAATAGGAAGTTGTTAAAGAATTTAAATGGCCTACTTTCTTAATACTTTTAGTATTCAGCGGTATTCTTAAAATAAGCAGAGATAAAAAAAAATAGAAGAACTTGTATCTATGTGGTATCCGAAACATAGTGTGATGCCGTATACTTTCAAACAAAAAAGAATGTTCAAAATCTGCCGATTAGAACGAAACTTGAAAAGTAACCAGTAGGCTAAAAAAAAATACTTTAAATTTAAAGAACTGCTGCACAACATTTTGTTAGATAAAAGATTTTTTTTTTAAATGTGGCATAATTTTTTTTGACACTTTGTTGTTTACTTGGTAGTTCTGTTGTTGTTAAGACTTTTTGCCTTACCTGACTCAAAATAGCTTCTTAAATTATAAGTTTCTGAAAAAAATGTACATGATTTTTCCTCTTAAAAAATAAAAAAAAAAGTATTGCAAGTGCAATGAGGTCATTACTTATCAGGAAATGTAATCTTTCTTAAGAAAAACCAGTCGTGTGAATAACTAATATTTTAAAAAATGCATATATTAAAAATCCAGTAGTTGTTTTTTAAAAATAACACAAACGTTACCTCTTCACCTAACGGTACAATGGATCCTGTTTCCATTCATCCCGCCTTCAAACAACGCCGCGTAATAATGAACAAGAAAATACCAATATCCGAAGATGCCACAGCCCATTGTGTGGCAGCATTTAATAAGCATCTTTCCCAAGACTTCTTCATCAATGGATTCTTGTCATTCTGTCCTTTGTTAATGAAGGGCGGGAACTGACTCCAAGAGACAATAACCACAAGTGGAGGAAGTGTCGAACTTGCGAAGGTCTTTGTTGGATGTTAAGTAAGGGTTGCTAGATTTGGCTTATTTGAACCCTTTTGGCTTATTTTAGATCAGGTTGTCTAAAAATTTAAATGATTAAAGAGGATGTTATGGATATAAATTTGGCGAATTTAGAAAAGCCTTCAAATTGTTAGTTTTTGGTTCTATCTTGAACCTTTCATTGTTTTTTTTTTTCCTGATTGAGACTTGGCATGTTGAATTTCAAAAGACAAAATCTACTCCTCTATGGTTAGAAGTGCATATTGTCTTGTAGTGTATTTATCATCGTGCTCGTAAGTATACTACTCCAACATTAAAATAGTCATTGTAGAATAAAATAACATCACAGGAGATACTTTTTTTTTTTTTTTAAAGTGACCCGGCTGAATTTAGAAATTTTCTTCCGGCAACCCTGATGTAGATCCTCTTTCTGTAAAATGTACGACATTTACATTGTTAATTGAAGTTCCTTTTAATTGAGTCGTGTAATATTATAACCACATGTCACTATGAACAATGAACTATTATGTAATATGGAAGGAGAAATGCTTGTTAAAACAACAAATTAGTCGATTTTCCACAGTTGAAATGTTAGATTACTAATTATGATATATTTTTAGCTTAGTTATCGTCTTTGTATACATTGTATAAATTGGCATTTTTCAATCTAATAAAAATAGCGTGCCTTTTTACAGCCATGTTAACATTTCGTTGTTATTGTTAACAATATTTTCCTTTTCAATTGTCTCATGCCTGTATACCCAGTGTCCCTGATGGTCATCATGCCCAATTTCAACTTAACTATGCAATACATTTCATATTCGGCACTCAATTTACAACTGATGACGATAATAATAAATGAAAGTTTTCCTTGAAATATCTTTGTTAATCAATTCAGAATATATAAGTTGTGATAATAGAAGAGATTCCTTTCTTGTGACCGGTTCTTCGCTTCATGCTCTTTACAGACTAGCCATGCTAATTTATTTTATATTGGCTTGAACGAAAATAAGGGATATCCGTTACTAAACTAACTTTAAATTATAAATAAGATACCGATGCTTCTTCATTAGCGCTTTCATTCAAATATGAATTTACTCTTATCAAAAGTCGCTGATGAGCAGACCGAACCCTTTATCTTAGTACTTAGTTATACTTTGGAAAATGTCAAGTGTGTAGTTCATTTATTGGTCATCTTCTTATTGGGATAACTTTAGAATGTTTTTTTTTAATTCTCTGAGAAACTCTGATGGTGACTCACATTTGTAAAATTTATCAAAATTAAAATCACAAAGCATAGTCTCATCCAGTTAGTGTTAACCTGCATGTTAACCCGTATAAATACAAAATGGTTTCCTTATTCTCATATGATTCAACCTAATTTCTCTTATTATATTTTCCCTACAAAAATGTTTTAAGGGGGTTCAGTATGTTGTATATCGGTAATGTTAAATTGGCCAATTACAATGTACCTTTTCACAATAACTACTGTTCAGATCATCTTAAAATTTTCTGTGTGTGTTGTACCAACCTTATATATTAATCTGAGGTTAAAAGTGTTTTGTAAATAACTGTTAGATTTTTTTAAATAAAATAAGTTCTAAAGTACCCAAAATATCATGTAATTTTTCACTTTTTTGCCCTATAAAATTTTTTTCAGTTTAGTTTTATTAAAATTTATAAACTCAGATTAATCTATACTATGTATTACATCATATAAAAAAATTTAAGATTAAACATAGCATAGTTTTTGAGAAAAGGTACATCGAAGTTCAAAAAATCAAGTTCTGAGAAAAACACGTTTGAAGTTTTCATTGTTAACCCATTTCCTTGCAAAGCCATGATATTAAAATGGCTTTTAATGTCAAAAATATTTTTCCAATCGTCTTGATTCTTTGTGACAATATTAATTAAACTTGTAATAGTATTTTAAGCCAATAATTTTTGTTTTGATTTTTTCGCAGATTTTAGTGTACTGAATTAATATCTAATTCTAAGATTAAATAACTGAATAAGGGATTAACCGTTACATCATAAAGAATTTATACATCTCTTTCCGGACAGACTTGATGAGAGGATGACCTTTCTGCGACTGCTGCGCTATCTGATTAGGAAGAAGAAGACACCTTTTTTTTTCTTGGCCAAGGTCGGAATTTTTCTTCAAGACACAAAACCGTGAAGGAATTCCAATGGGACCACTTGCGGGTTTTCAAAAGATGTAATTTTATAGAAATTTAGGCGAACGACCGCGGTATTTCTAAGGGACGTCCTCGTTTATAGGTCGATGAATGTGTCATGAGGCAGTGGTTTTGCGTTGTGAGTTAGTATGAGAGATAATTTTCTGGTAACATTAATGGCCTAGAGACAGCTAATATGCTTCTCGTAAATCTGACTCACGGTCAAGGTCGACTTCTGAGCTAGCAGCAGCCTTGTACCTGACATTTTTAACCCTCTAATGCATACTGTTGCCGTTTGGCAACAAGTAACATAATCCACTTTATTCTATTAAAGTGGAGCTCCCTCTCGACAAATTCGTGTTTTTTCATCAATTACATTCCATTCTGAAGTTTTAGTTACTAATAACCCTCTTAGGTGACAGTAGTAAAAGTGTATTAAAAATTAAAGAGTGAGGTTATTAACTGGGAAATTACGTTTTTGGCAGTATTCAAAGTATAATAATATTAGTACTAAATTACAAATAAATTGTTTTGAAAATTTTTAACTATAATTAAAAAGGGTTATTTTGAAATATATTTAGTAGTTTTCTAGTCATTATTATCAAAGTTGCAATCTAAATAAAACTGAAAAAACAAATCAATGAATAAACACAGTGACTTATCCTGTACCTTACAAGAATTTTTGTAATGTGCTTAACAATTGTTTCAACGAGTTGACCTAAATGTCATAATTAAAATAGAACTCTTTGTTCAATAAATATTTTACTTTTTAAAAGAGATATCCGTCTCTTTGATGTTTACATATGAATTCCGGTTTACACAACCCTCTCTATGTTAAATTAACACTGAAACACTAACCTCTTTGGATAACCTCTATGTAAGATAAACTTATTATTTACGTAGCTTCAGCAAATTCCTGGGTTTTCTGACCTTCTTAACGGAATTTTTTTTCTTTTGTTGAATAAGCAAGAGTCAAGTTCATTTTGTTCTTTACGAAAACCACATGTGTTCCACTGACATCCCTACCCCTTTGGCCACTTTTTCTCAGCCAGGTAATCTGGTCTTTGCAAAAAAATAAATTTTTTAATGTGGAATAACAAGTTCTTTTAAGAGTTTAGTTTCCTTACATTTATGTTTTCCTTTCTAGAGCTGAATTTCCGAAATTGCAAAAATAATTATCATTATGTTCTCTGAGCTAAAAAAAAATGCTAACATTGCAGAAATTTTAAATTGAAAGGATGAGTTTTGGTCACAATATAAACTAAATTCAAGTGTATTCGGCCGATATAATTTCGTGTTATGCAGCTAAAGATCTTTAAGAGATTATGCTATGATAAACTTTTGTTAGAATAATTGTATAGGTTTAAAAAGATAAGAACTTGTACTATATGATAACTTTAATAGACTCCCCAATATTATTTATGAATTACATAACCTATAAATATATCTGCATTTCATAAATACACGCGAACTTAGTATTTGGGTTACTGTTCAAATTATTAAATAATTAATAGCTTGGTTTCATTTCAATTAAGTGTAGATGGGATTTAAGGTTATTCGGGCATTTAAAAAAACAAGATAAACTCATAATGAAAATGATTGGATTGTGAATTTCACTATTGACTTTTCAAAACAATAACCTATCAAGGTTACATACCGATAAACAATTGAAGAATATTTGCAAGACTTAACTTATTTGTTTTAATACCTCCAAACAGGTAATGAAAAACAGACTCATCTCTTCGAAACACCCATGTGAGGGAGTACGTTGTGTACCTTTCCCAGCTCAGGATGTAACGGGGACGCGTTTTAAAATTGACCTTCTATGACCCGCATTCACTTAAGAAATGTTAAGAGTACCCGGTTTAAAAAGTGTGTTTGAAGGATTGTAGGCATGCATCAGAAAAAACTATGTATTAAGGCATCACAACCTTTTTTTTGTTGCGTGTTTCTTAAGGGGTCATAGGAGTCTTAAAAATGTGCAAAGAAGGTACTACAAAGCATAGTTTGATCTTTCATGTAATTTTTTAACTACTCAATATATAAGTAAATTTTTTTATATGTAATTCTATAAGATTTATTTATTATAAAACAAATTTTAAAATTTATGAAACTTTAGCCAAAACTATAAATGATAGTAAACATAAAGCTATTTGAACACATTGTGATTAGGCTTGCGCGGCAAATTTTTAGGTCAAAATTGAAAAAATGACCAAGAAAATGACTTTATATTGTACGAATATGTACAAACAAAGACTTATACCTAAATTCTCAGCTCAATTTTAATTAGGAATTATTTTAAGAACTTTTCTCCAAAAAAATTAATAAATTTTTTTATAATTTTGATTTAAATTTTTTTTAAAAAATAAATTCTAATTAAAATTGAGCTGAGAATTTAGGTATAAGTATTTGTTTGTACATATTTGTACAATATAAAGTCATTTTCTTGGTTATTTTTTCCATTTTGACCTCAACATTTGCCGCGCAAGCCTAATCCCAATGTGTTCAAATAGCTTTATGTTTACTATCATTTATTTTAGTTTTGGCTAAAGTTTCATAAATTTTAAAATTTGTTTTATATTAAATTAATCTTATAGAATTACATATAAAAAAATTATATTTTTATATTGAGTAGTTAAAAAGTTACATGAAAGATCAAACTATGCTTTGTAGTACCTTCTTTGCACATTTTTAAGACTCCTATGACCCCTTAAACTGGATGGCTCACTGCTTGTACCGATTATTTTTTTTTGTTACGCGTGAAAATAAAGTGTCCTCTTTTTAGTGGTGATTATTTTTGCATTATCCGTTCTGAGTGATTTAACAGCATAGAGAAAAGCTGTTTTTTTTTCTTTAAATAATAGCTAAAGTTAGTAATCGATTGTGCTCCCAATCACCTCGTTGCTCCAAATTTGGGGTAATAATGCCACAATTTAAGAAAAGTGTTTTATGCACCTGTTTATATTTCTTTCAGAAATTGGGGAAATATTGAGGACAAAATGTCTTTAATGGCATGAGAATTTCTATTATTTTGATGGTTGGGTGTTAATGGTGAATTGATCGAAATATAAAAGAAAACGAATTTAATGCTTTCATAAAAAATATATTCCCGGATTGAATTTTTTCAAGGCCTTGGATAAAAGGATGTAACTCGTTCCTTAACAATAACTTATTTTCAAAAGCAGCATTAGTTTTATCCACTTGGACTTGGTTTAAAATTTTACTGTTGCATTTTAAAATTAAAAAGTTTAGACAATGGCTTTTAATTCGCTTTCCAGTGGCGTTCTTTGTTTTCTTGGTCCCTTATTTATTAGTATCCCTAACACTACAGACGTGATGTGTAATATACCAGACACACAATCTTTGTTATTTTTGCGATATTATTCTTTTAGCGAACCTGAAAAGATTTACTTAAATATATTTAACCATTTAGACTTAAGATATTAAAAAAATCCTGTTACTTTACAATTTAACTCTGCATCTTAGATAACCTTTGTGATGTCCATTAAAAGTTGTATTCCTTCTTTACTGTAGGGGGGCTAGGGAGCCCAGTCGGTTAGGCACTCGCCTAGCATGCGAAAGGTCCCACACTCTAAAAAAATATCTGTAAGGTTACTAAGAATTCTCTAGGAAACTCAGCTTCCATAAGTTTTTTTAGTAGTGTTACATAAGAAATATGTGTATATATTGCTAATTAAAGCTTAGTAAGTTATACTAAGAAAAATGTAGTAGATTTACAGGGGATGTTCTTGTTCTTGTATGTTTACAAAGAAACTGGTAGTAAACTGGTTACAAAAGCTTAAAACCAGAGAGCGCCACTAGTTTTTCTGTTAGTCAGGTTTTATTTCGAATTTCCCGAGGACAGAACCCAAGATTATCGGGATCCGTGGAACAGCGCGTTAGTCCTCTCTGCTATCGGGGACTTGCTTTTTGATTGCGTGTAAATAAAGAGGTTAAAATCTTGATCGTTAAAGGCGTTTTATGTTATTGATTAAGAAATTTTAAGATTCATTTTTTTTTCGGATATGAAGTTTTCGAAATAATTTAACGTAGTTTTTATATACAAAAATTAAAAAAAACCACGTTTTTCGGTTTCTTATCGCTGCGATATATAATCTCTAGAAAAGATAGATAGGGGGCGCTGTAAGGCGTTACATCAATTTACTTAGTTATTACTACAGTAGTTTCTTTAGTATACTTACTATCAGAGATTGGTTACAGGTGATTTTCTAGTAAATGGTGTGATACCTGTAAAGTTACTAAGTAATCGTTAGTAAATTCATGCCAAATTTTTTACAGTGCAGGTTCGGGTCCTGGCATCGCCAAAAATACCTATAAACGGTCCGTGCAGCCAAAAATGTCCGACGAATACCCCGTGTAAGGGTGTGCTTGTTAAATATCCTTCAAAGTCATAACGCTGCGTACGATGTCGCCCTTAACGGTTGCGTTGGGTGCCTATTCAGTTGTTGGCTCGTCACTTGACTGTGGTTCTAAAATACGACGACCATCGCCCAATAGCCCCCGTGTAGCTCTAGTGCGAAGATAATCCAAACTAAACCAAACACACTACAAAGAATTGTAAATATCCTTTACAACAAACGTGCTGTAAATTATTTTATAAATTATTCACAATATTTATTTATATTTGATTCCCTGTTTTTTCAGTTCATGTAAATTTGAATGCCTCGGATGTAGAGTTCCTCATTTAATTCTAATTGAAAACAAACCTCTCAATGGATCACTTGCGTGATAGGAATGCGAGGCATTCAATCATTAAATTAAAAACACGGGCGAGGTTATTCCCAGATTGCCAGATAAGGATAGTTGAAGGCTATACGTAGCTGGAGTACAAGGAACAAACTCACACCGCGATTCAAGCCGTTCTAAAAAAGTGATTTTTAATTTAACCTTTTATTACTTTCTCTATTTGATCCAGTTATGAAGATACATTGAAAAATGTCATCTCAGTACACTGATGACTGATGTACAATTAAAAAATATCTACACGAATTATTCATGAAAAATTTAAGTTAAGATTTGAAAAATACATACATAAAAAGTTATTTCAATGGTATTTTATTTTCGTTTTCCTTTATATTTCCGGTTTAATAACTTTAAAAAGGCAATATTTATGGTCATAGCCAAGCAAGATATTTCTCCATTATTATTTTTTTGCCTTTGGTATTTATTTTATTAATTTCTTTATTTTCACTCCTTTTTTATTTATTTATTTATTTATTTGGTACGGAAATACATTTAGGCTCTGGCAAACGAGTTTTTTCTTTGCTATATTTATTGTGCAGGTGCAGGGAAAAAACAACATTGAGATAAGGGATTTGTGCCCTGGTAGAGGAATATTTTTAGGCCCTGTCAAACGAGTTTTTCCTTTGCTATACTTATTCTGCAGTGAAAAAACAAATTGAGATAAGGGACCTGGTAGAGGAATATTTTTAGGCCCTGTCAAACGAGTTCCTTTGCTATACTTATTCTGCAGTGAAAAAAAAACTGAGTTAAGGGTCCTGGTAGAGGATTATTTTAGATGATTTGTTATTTTTTAGGCCCTGTCAAACGAGTTTTTTTTACTATACTTATTGTGCAGTGAAAAAAAACTGTGTGATTAAGAATATTTCCCTGGTATAAGAATATTTTTAGGCCCTGTCAAACGAGTTTTTCCTTTATCGTTCTTGCTGTGCAGTGAAAATAAAACATGAGATTCGGAAATGTAAGCAACATTGAAATTTGAAAGTGATTAGGGTAAGGTGGGGTAAGTGGGCCACCTTTTTGGCATAATTCGACTTTAGATCCCCATACCACTGGATATAATCGGCCTAACAACTAATTTTTTTGTGTGGTCCATTCAATCATATGTTATTAATGTACCCATGACAACCTTAACACAAATTGGCAAAAAATAAATTTAAAAAATATGTTTTTCTTTTTGGTCATCCGAGTGGCCCACTTGCCCCGCAAGGTGGGGTAAGTGGGCCACCCCCTAATATATTTTTACACATAACTGGTAGAGATATGTTGGGGCAAGTGGAATAATCTACATGATTTTTTGAGTGTTTGAAAAAAAAAGTAATGATGTATCTTTAATAGTTCCCCCATAGCAACTTTTTCTGGCATGCAAGTTTACTACAAGAAAAAATACGTTAATTTTCATCTTGCCATTTTTGCATGTAGTGTAAAAAAAAAAATGTTAGGGCTACAGATTTTAAACTGGACTATGTCAATGAATAGGACAATGAATAGTGAATATGACTAACCCTATGAATCAGTGAATATGACTTTTTTTTAAGTATATTAAAGATTTGGGGCAAGTGGGCCGGGGGTGGCCCACTTACCCCGCCATTGTGGTGGCCCACTTACCCCAAACGCGGGGCAACTGGGCCACCCCAATTTTCTTTTAACCTTATCAACATCACAAGTACATGACACTACAAAAAGGTACTATGTTTTATACACTTTCAAAATATATAACATTTTGTTTTGTATCATGAACCGTTTGGAAATAAATAAGAAAATAGTATGATGGTGGGTGAATTACGAAAAGATGCAATTTTAAAAAAATTCACAAAAAGGATTGTACCTTGTTACATACTTAAATGAAAATGATGCCATAATGTTTTTTGTATCTATTGGGGTAAATACGTAAAAATATTGTAACAGTTCTTTTTTACGTCCATAATTCGGGAAACGCCAGGGGGGGTACGTGGCCCACTTGCCCCAATGGCCCACTTACCCCACCTTACCCTAGATTTGAAATTTGAAAGAGATTCTGAGGTCTTGGTACTAGTCAGTTACTCACAACCGCATGCAAACTATCTGTAGATGCTTTTCCAAACTATGGCCGCTCTTTAGTTTGTCTAAACGTGTTTTTTTTTGTGTTTCTTTTGAGCGGTGTAAGATATATTGCATTAAGAACCATTTTTCATCAAATATAGGCACTGAAATTTTCTCGTTATACCATTCTATTCTGCAGTAGGAAAGAGTTTGGTGTTCTAAGTTTTAATATTCAACATAAATAACTTTTTATTAAAAAAATTATGTATGGATATACAATTAAAAAGAATCGGACAAAAGTTTGTATAGCTTTTAATTTAATGGAAACAGATCGCTGTAATAATTACAAATTAAAATTATTGTTTAATATTTTAAATATTTATAATTTAAAATATAATCATTTGAGGTTGACATTATACAATATTACTTATTTATTTTTAACACAAAACATCTTTTTTTAGTTTGGCAGTTACAAAAATCTCAGTTACTTCGATAAACGACGAAATCTTCAATATATATCAAATATCTTTGAGGAATTCAGTTTGCAGACATTATTTCAACAAAGAATGATGGCCGAGTGATTGCGTGTTCGTGATTTTTGTTTGCTGATAACAAGGGGAAAAGTAGTTCACCCACTAAACACATGTTTTGCAGACGCCTCAAAAAGTGTGTTTGATTAATGAACGTTTCTGTGGAATATGGATGCGTGAGTGCACACATTTGGAAACAAAAGTAGATCGACAGAGAAAAAAAGCACAAGGTCGCCTTTTTTAGAACAACTTTGTTTCCATTGTTGAAGAATAAGGAGTTCTTTCAAAAAAGGAACATTTCCACTTAGAGTTAAAGTCCGCTTCTATTAAATAGTTTCCCAATATTTGTCTTGTATTTTTGTAATCCAAGGGGAGTTTCCCACTGCTATTCTCCTTTACAATATTTTAGTGAAAGGGAAAGCCTGTACGGAAATATTTCTGCAGATTTGACGCTTTTTTTTACATTTAGCTATTCAATTGTGGAAATCATTTCTTTTTATTTAGCTTATTAATTAAATAAGAAAAATTCCGTAACTAATAAACTTCCTTCCTAACTAACCTAATTCCTTAACTAAATAATGTAAGAATATTTTAATTTTATAAGAACATAGTTTCCAGTGTTTCCACTTTTTTTAAAATTGTAAATTTTCGTATAAAAATTGCAATAACTCAAGTTGTTCTTGTTTTGTGATATCTTTTTGCGTTATACTATTCTAAAAAACTATAACAGTATGATTTTCACATAAAGATTGTTTATCATAAGAGATTAAAAATCCTTAAATAATGGTAGCATATTTCTAATTGTGTATGGTCATATATTTTTTATAATGTTTTCCGTTGCCTTTTTTATTAAAAAAATCCACGTCAAATATTGTAATTTCGGACATTGACCCCCCCCCCCCCTTCTATCAATATTCATATTTAAGATTTTAATGTCAACACAAGTTAGTTAAAACCGTAACAAGAAAAGCAAATACCTGCTACATTAAATCCTCGTCTTAACTCAATCAACAGCGGTATGTAATTATTTAATATAAGCTCAGTGTAATTGCTGGGCAATTTTCTAAAATATTACAAAACTTCAGTAATCCGTTGCGTGGTGCGTGCAAGGGCTTTCAGCGATGCGTGAAATTCCTGCATTCATTTTTCCATCTCTAATCGCTTGATTAATTCTTTCTTTTGAGGAGGAGGAGGTATGCACCTTAAAAAGGAAACATTACACCCTATCCGCCCCAAGGTTGTGGAAATTACACGATGGTTTGTAACTTGAAATATGTTTTCCGCACAACAGAGACAACAAATTACAAAAGAAATTTTACCGCTAGCGTTTCCTTTACCAATTGTATAGCAGTACCTTTCTATTGAGCTGAGATATTCGATTTATTTAAGTCGACAGACACGTGAAAACTTTCCCAAATTCGTAGAAAGCGACTTCTGCCATTCGCCAGAAGCATGTAATTGCATAGGTATTAAGGTAGGCGAATACCCAAAATTTCCCGAAATTCTAAAATTTTACTATTGCTTTAATCTTTTCCAAATTTGGCATATGATTTCAAATATAATGAATAATACTATTTAGGCTTTTGTTTTTATTTAAATATAATTTATTTATTTTAAACGGTGTTTTTCTACTAAAAAAAGGGGTTTACGCCAACAAGTCTACCACATTGAATTTTCATCCTATGAACATTTTTTATGTGTTAAATTCTTTGTTTTGAACTGATACGTGCAATGACCCTCTAGAGTTACATAAAAATTACAAGAAAAAAAGTTATTAAGAAAAATGTTATAAATTAACCACAAAAAAGGATTTTTTTTATTGACTTACACTTGGACATTTAAAAAAAAAACTTGTATACTTACACCAGATGTTAGAGGTTCACGGCACAGATATATATTGAAATAGCATCTGTGAAAAATTTCAGGTAAATTAATGTAAAACTTTTTATGCTAGAAGTGTTGGCGTAAACCCCTTTTTTTTAGTTGAAAAACACCGTTTAAAAAAATCAATTATATTTAAATAAAAAAAATTGCCCAAAAAGCATTGTTCATTATATTTGAAATCACTGTGCCAAAGGAAAAGTTTAAAGTAATAGTTAAAATTTTAGAATTTTGGGTATTCGCCTACCTTAAATCGTATATAAAGTACGTTATTCATGAACAATGAAACTACAAAAAATAGTTTAATAATATTAAATAAATAAATTTTCCTTTTCCGTTTGGGAGATGATGTCAAAGTTAACAGTTAGTTGCCAAAAATAGAAACCTTTATCGCAAATTAAATGATTATCATTAGACCAACTGGAATATTTCTTGTTTCCATTAGAATTTATTATATGTTCAGTTTATTTAACCTATTTCTAGGGAAATCCGCCCAGAATATGTCTTTATAAAAAATATTAGCTATATGACCAAGTAGTTGTAATACATATTCACCATATTATACAAAATATACAATTTCCATGGAGACAATTATCCAAAATAGAGAAACATTATTTACTCAGCGAAAGTACGCAACTTGGCTTACTTGACGTTAAGAGGGACTGTCAGTCCTATACACGTAATGCTTTATTTTTCAAATCACAGTTTCTTGAAAAGTATTTTTTAAACGTATGATCTGTTTGCACCAGATACGCAAATAGGGATGAGAGACAATTTAAAAAAGATTTGAAGGAACAATATCAATCAGTTTTTTAATTAATAATTTTTTTTAAAAGCTTCATTTTGAGAATCGTGGCGACATCTGTAGGATAACTTGGCTTAATTGAATAAAAAGATATATTATTAATTTAAATAATTCACTCATGCATTATCTTTGTATGTTAATACAGAATTTAAATGATGCTTTTACATTTCAAGTACTTTTTATGACAAAAACGTTCGTAACAAACGAGAATCTATGATTTTAAAATTTGTGACACACAAAAATAAATGTCGCCAAATCGTAGAAGGAAAAAAACGCCAATATCTAAATCGTTCAAACTGTAAACCTAAACCACATGGAAAAGTGGGCGGAGCTCATTATAAATCCAGTCAAAGAATTTCGCGCGACTTTTAAACTTGACTACTTTAGTTGTAGTATAGGTTGGATACTTTTAGATTAGATTTGGTTTAAATTATCATCGCACTAGAGCTACACGAGGGCTATTGGCGCTTGGATACTTTTAGCGATTTTGATATGTACAGCTAGGACCTGCTCTTTCATAAGGCCTGTTAGGCCCGGGCCTAGGGCCTCCAAATTTTAGGGGCCCCCTAAATTTCAGTTTCTATTATGCTAAATGCTGTAAATGTAAGGAAGCTTATAAAATTGTGGCAAAAATTTTATACATGGGTCACATAGCACCATCATTATTGGAAATCATACACAACATTTTCCGTAAAGGGGCCCCCAGAATAGGTTGTGCCTATAGTCTGAGATTTCCTAGAGCAGGCCCTGGTACAGCTGTGGAAAAAGTTCCCACTAGTGATTATTTCGAACGTTAGTCATCCTATAGAACCTTTTTGACTTTGTGTTTATATAACATCATGAGTTAATTGCAGGACAAAAAAATTGCATAAGGAGCCGTCTTCATATTAAAAATGCTATTAACTTTAAAATTTCCAATGGCAGCACCCAATTTTATAATTTAGAAATATTAAGGATCCTCATAAACCCTAAATCTTAGTTTTTGTTACATTTGGCTGAATATTTGACGAGTTATTCAATCGAATCACTTGGTGACCTTTGGTTTATCATTTCTAAAATGACGGCCGTAGTCTGTGGGTTTATTGAAGGGAGAAATATAAACGTTTATTTAAAAATGTTTAGGGAGGGGTCCTGGGATGTATAGTCAATGAGGATGAAGCCCTGACGTTATTTTTAGAATATTTTATAATCTTTTTTAAATTCGAAACATTTTTTTAATAGAAAAGAAGGTATTGACATGGTAGTCTTCCCAAAGTGTCCTGTCTGTCTGTCCTTACTTCGGTGACGAAATCTGTTCTATCCATCAGATCTTAAGAATCATTTTTGTCATCGAAAGATAGGACATCAGGGACCTAACTTCATACTTTTTGTTCTTCTGTTTGTACGTCCATACGGACATCTGTCATCTTGTCATGTCGACGAACGACCCATTAAAGTAGCATTGGAATTTAATTTTTAGTCATTTAAATTACTGTTGCCACATCAGCAATATCACGAAAAACCTTATTTGAAATGCTAAAGATTGTAATTTTTTTTCTTTGTAAATCGATTTGGAATGGCGTTATAAAAAATATACCACAATGTGATTTTTTTAATGTTTATTATATTTGTTTACTAAGAAAGTGGTTCACAGTGTTACTTTTTTTTGCTTAAAGAGCTAATTGGTATTAATTTACAATTAAATTCCTTTAATTATCAGTGCAATTTGGAGTTAGTTCATGTTTATCATTGCCAAATGTTCTGGATATATCAGGTTTTTTTTCAAAATATTATAGTTATTGATAGTTATTTAATTACAAGAATCTCGTGTAATTTATTTAAGGTGAGATTTTCAAAGCATTGCCAAAGATCACGGAAAGGATGCTACAGGATGTGACTCGTTCAATTTTACATAATTATTCTTCAAACTGCAAATAAATTTAGCAAACTATAAAGATTATTTATTTAATTTGCGGAAGAAAAAATGTAATTATAGTGGCCAATTTTTAGAGTTGAAGATTCAAATTGTAACTGAATTGGGTTAGTCTATATTTGTTCTGAAATTATAAATCTTGTGCGGAAGTGGTTATAGGTGGCAGTTAATGTTATTATAATACCCTTGCGAGTAATACCTTGACGAGAATTTCATTCTAGTACTTAAGTAACTGCACATGTAGGCTTTTTAATTCTTTAAGAACTTATCGAGCAACATTCAAGAACATGTGACGTTTGGTGGCAGAGTACTGAAAGTTTAATGTGCCAATCAGTGAGTCAGACGCTATTTTAGAGGAATTGAAAAGTTAGCAAAAAACACGTCAAGATTTCCCGGCTCCAAAGGTGTGAAATGTAGAAAGCTTCTTTCAGAACGAATGTACAGATTAGTGGCGGGAGTAAGGCTTGTAATAAAGAGACCAGTGTCTAATTTACAAGAGCAACCGAATGAACAAATTGACAAACTGCCACTAGCAATACAAAAGGTTCCTGCACATGTTTTTGAAGACCATAAACCCGCGTTTGTTTGTATCTTGCTGACCTTATTATTGCCTTTAAAACTGCTAATACGACAGATTCATTAAACATTGGGGTTTCTACTTTTGCATTAGTATGCCATTAGTTTTAACAAACATAAAGATAGCTACGCCAACAATTAAAAGTACGGAACTAGATTTAAGGGGTCATAGTCTTAAAAATGTGCAAAGAAGGTACCACAAAGCATAGTTTGATCTTTCATGCAATTTTTAACTACTCAATAAAAAAGTATAATTTTTTTATATGCAATTCTATAAGATTTACTTATTATATAACAAATTTTAAAATTTATGAAACTTCAGCCAAAACTAAAATAAATGATAACAAACATAAGACTATTGGAACACATTGGGATTAGGCTTGCGCGCGAAATTTTGAGGTCAAAATTGAAGAAATGACAAAGAAAATGATTTTATATTGTACAAATATGTACAAACAAAGACTTATACCTAATTTCTAAACTCAATTTTAATAAGTAATTATTTTCAGAGCTTTTTTCTTAAATTTTTATTAATTTTTTTTAGAAAAAAGCTCTTAACATAAATTCTAATTAAAATTGAGCTCAGAATTTAGGTACAGTCGTGGACAAAAAAAAGAGAACAGACCTCACTGTTTGGGCACCATTTGTCGGAGGTATAATTGTGATACGTCATTTTATCGGAAACAACGTTCTGAGTTGATTGGTCAACATAGAAATTTCTTAAGGGGTCGTCTTCATATTGAAATTAATACCAACTTTAAAATTTCCAATGGCAACATCCAAATTTTTTGTTATAGAAATGTTCAGAATCGTCAAAATGCCCCAAATATCAATTTTCATTGCCAGATTCCTTATAGTTTAGGATTTATACAACTAAACGTATTTGACAAAAAATGGGGGACATCTCCATATATATTAATGTATTATTTATAGGTCTGCATTTTCCCAATATGGAATTTTGCCAAATTTTTTCCTTTCTGTGAATTTTTGGGCTTGGGTAAATTGTTTGGTTGCAAGATGAGTGAATTAACATCCCACTAGAGCTTCAGAAAGCATATTGGTTTCGGGCTAAGATATTTTAGACTACTACCAAGGAAGGAAACCATTTTTTTTTTTACTTTTGTGAATATATTGATTTTATTTTTTGTTGTTTTATGGAGAAGATTTGGTTGAATCAGTGCTATATGTAGTTTAAACAGTGGTCAAGTGACGCCAACATCTGAGCTGGCACTCAAAGCAACTAATGACTTCTTACGTGGGATCACGCCAGGACTTTGGACCACGACGTATTGAACTTGAATCAATTGGTGTAGTATGCTATTTATTCGTGGAGCAATTTTGGTCCAGCATGATTCGTTTATAGGACGACTAAGGCGAAAACAGAACCCTTAACGGTTTAATCCGTGGCATGACGCCTTAACTAATTTTGCCAAGACGGTGCCTGTTAGCGAAAAAATATGGATTAATATTAAAGATTTTTGAATAAGTATTGTAGAAGATTGTGTGTGTGATGATCAAGTTATGTATAAATAGAGTTGTATAACGAGTTGAACTGTGGTTACTTTTTGATAATAACCGCGTTCAAGTAGTTTTTGACAAAATATTTTTTTTTCTTTTGGGATTTGGATTGTATGGTATTAAAATGAGAATTGTGGTATGGTATGGTATGGTTACATTTATATTCCAGCTTGTGTGCTTGTTCAGAGAAACGCTTCTAAGCTTTCGTCAAGTGGGACAGACACAGAAAGAATTTTTACAGTCATTAAGAAATGAATAACACATAGACAAATAACAACATTTATTGACGGTCACAAACATCCATGCCTGACCGGGATTCGAACCCGACCCCAGCAGCTCCAAAGGCTAGAGTCCTAACGATTGAGCCACCGGGGCGGCAGAATTGAGGTAATTTATGTAAAGTTTTAATAATTTCCTGCTGTCTATTTCTAGCCTCATCCTTCATTTGCTTGATGCAGCCAAGTACCCCTAGCAATTTTGAACCTTGGTCAACTGACGAGATCGACACCTGAGCGGAACTTATATACTTGATTTTCACTCACTGACTGTGGTTCTAAAATACGACGTCCGTCGCCAATAGCCCTCGTGTAGCTCAAGTGCGACGTTATTTCAAACCAAACCAAACTTGATTTTCAGTTTGGTTTGGGGACAAAATTGAAAGAACTTCGCAGTTAGGGTTACAAAGGGCTCTTGAAGGCTCTCCCCGTAATTTTTAGCCATGGTAAAATGACGAGGCCGATATATGAGCGGGAACTCAACGCAATCTTTTTTTTTTGTGACAAAAACCATTATTCTATGCAGCTAAATGATAGGCTGTTTGTAGCAATCTTTCTGTTAGCGTTTTTCACGTATAGATAGCCGACACCTAAATAAGCTTCCAAAGCAACCATTAAGGGTGACATCGTACGCAGCGTTAGGACTTTGAAGGATATTTAACGTGCACTCCTTTACACGGGGTATTATTCGTCGGACATTTTTGGCTGCACGGACCGTTTATAGGTCTTCAAATATTTTGGCGATGCCCGGACCCGAACCTGGGACCTTTCGCATGCTAGGCGAGTGCCTAACCGACTGGGCTCCGCAGCCCTCTCCTTGTAATTAGATTTTCTCGCCAAATATGTAGCAAATATCCCCAAAGTCTCTCGTTCTTTGCTTGAAAAAACGGCGAGATTATCGCCAATAAGAAATTAGTGAAATATTAATTATTTATTCGTAGAATTTGTTGTTAGTTGTTTTCCAACTCTTTAGACTAGGATTATGTGATCCCTGGTGTGGTGGGTTGTGTTGTGGTGACGCGGAGGGTGCCTTTGCAGGTTTTGTTCTCGTTTAACCATCCTATATGTAGCTGCTTATGCTTTGAATTGCCTTTCTATCTTTCAGGTTTTCATTTTTTCCCCGTTTAAAACGTTTACCATCAGTTTGTAATTTTATCGGTTTTTAATACACGAATTCAAACAAAATAAATAATTATAAAATAATTTCCTAATATATTATGGAAGATTTTATATAGAATTCGATAATAATATATCGTTTGGTTTTTTTTCCCAATCTATGGCACAGGAGTCGCCGAGTTGACACCTCCACCAGACTCGGTTGCGATTACTCTGTGTAGATGAGTGTTCCAATAAATAGAGAACTTGAATAACAACTATCATTTAAATAACATCAATGAAATAGCAAGTGTAAACAGAACTAATAATTAATTAAGCATAATGAAGAACAAATGCGGCTGCAGCTCGCCCGACGAGCGGTTTCGGAACGGCAGCATTGCCGCAAAGAAGAGAAAGAGTTTGCAAGGCAACAGTCCGTTTTTTGGACGATGTTGATCATCAAGTTGTAGCGCAATGCCACCACAATCGAAAGGAAATTAAGAGTTCCCTACAATTATTAGACATTGTTTTATTTGATTAACATTTATTAAAGACTTTTTGCTTTGAATTTAAAACACATAAACTTTTTGGGAAAATAACTTTACATGATGCAACAATAATATATCCGCAATCTGTTCAGAACTTGATTCAATTTTACTCAATTCGACAACTTTATCTGCATTTTACTCTAATTTAATTTTAACTTAAAATTATTTGGGAAAATGTGTATGCAAAACCAATAATAACACTGTTCGACAACAATTGTTTGTCCCGAAGCTACTATGGCGATTTTTTGCTCCTTTGGTGGTCCAATGATGGAGAAATGACATTTTAAGCCCAAGTTTAATAGGGGGATTCATCAGAGATCAAAAAACTGATTTTTAACGTTTTTTCATAAAAAACGCCTTTTTTGACGTTTTTTTTTTTTTGGCTACAAACAACCTGCAACTGGTTCTTACCTCTGGGCCCATCGGTACTCACTTAACACCCATATAGAGGTAAGAACCAGTTGCAGGATGGCTTACAGGTTGTTTGTAGCCAAAAAAGTAACCACCCGAAAAAACATGAAATAACATCAAAAAATGGAAATCGCTAATTTCGACAGTTTTGGAGCGGTGTTTGAGTTCCAAAATGGCCCATCGGTACTCACTTAACACCAATATAGAGGTAAGAACCAGTTGCAGTTGTTTGTAGCCAAAAAAACGTCAAAAGAGGCATTTTTTTAATGAAAAAACGTTTTAAAAAATCAGTTTTTCTTTTATCTCTGATGAATCCCCCTATTAAACTTGGGCTAAAAATGTCATTTCTCTATTATTGGACCACCAAAGAAGCAAAAAATTGCCAAAGTAGCTTCGGGACAAACACTTGCTTTTTCTTGTCGAACTGTGTAATAATAATTAGCGTAACAAATTACTTGAATGATTGAGGACTTTCATCAAATAGTTTACACTCTTAATTTTGTTCTAAAAATCTTATCTTCTAGCAAGAAAGTATTTTTGAATACAAAAAAATTTTTAATACCAAAAAAACATTAGAATCTAAAGATTAATCTGGCGGTACTTTGTGACCTGAGAGCGACAATGCAGGAAGTAAAAAGTAGTTATAATCTTGTTTAGTTTATTATTAAAATATTTTGCTAATTAAATTTATTTGATCCTTGTCTTGTGTTAATTCATAAATAGTGGTAGTGCTTCGCATTGTCACGCCACAGTTCCGGGGAACGAGTCACGGAGGACCAAGCATGTTTTGGATCTAAGCACTGGGGGTTCCCCGTGAGGCTGGCCACCTTACCGGGAATATATGCCCGTCACCAGAGAGCACTTGGTCAAGAAAGCTGCAATGGGCATGGCAGGCATATTAACGGGCTGTTGCATCGAGAAGTTTATTAGTTAATTCATAAAAAAGTATATTACACTCTTGCAACATAACTGTATTTATTTTATGTTTTGCATCAAATGCATTCAATAACATTTTTTTCTATACTTTGCATAACCTAACAACGTTATTTGGAAAAAGCACTATAATAAGAACGTATATATAGAATAAATAGTACTGAGATTTCGTTTTCTAACTTAAGTCATAAAATTAGTCCTTTAACTACATTTCTATCATGGATTACAAACATATTTTTTGTGTTTATTGTTTTTAAAAAATAAAATTTTATGTAAAATAGAACATTCTTTTCTCGAGTTTAATTTCCAGTTAATACTCGATACTTCACCTACTCTTTTACGTTATAACACTTATAAAACACAGTTGATACAGGAATAACCTGTAATTAAATTTAAAACTTCTTTTTCAAGACTTTCCAAATCCATAGAAAAATTGATTATTAATTTAATTTGCAGAAAAGAAAACTACTTCATTATTTTTAATCACCAAACGATCGGTCCAATCTTGATTGTTGTCGTTTCTCCACTTTTATACGGTCCCCTATTTCAAAATACAAGCTTATTATCATCATAACTCAAAATGTTATGCTAGTAGAATTACGAAATTCGGTACTTTTCATTAACTTTTGACCCTGAATCCATTTCTGCAAAAATATTAATGGGTTTGTATTCAAATTTTTTCGAAAAAAATTATGATTATTTTTTTAAAAATATTAAATATTTCTTAAATTATATAAAACTATTTCAACTTTGTTTGGAAAGTTATAAAGTAACACACACAAAAAATTTCGTCTGGCTACGTATATTATAAATGGAGATATGATCAAAAGTTTGGAAATCTCATTTAACATTATGATCCATAAATTTTCTGTAACCATATCTCAACAACTATGAGGAATTTTGCAACGAAAATTGATATTTGGGATATTTTGATGATTCTAAACATTTCTATACCAAAATATTTGGGTGTTGCCATTGAAAATTTTAAAGTTGGTATTAATTTCAATATGAAGACGACCCCTTACGAGATTTTTGTGTTGACCAATCAACTCATGACGTTATTTCCGTTAAAATGACATTTCACAATTATGCCTCCGACAAACGGTGCCTAAACAGCGAAGTCTGTTCTCTTTTTTTTGTCCACGACTGTACAAGTCTTTGTACATATTTGTACAATATAAAGTCATTTTCTTGCTCATTTCTTCAATTTTGACCTCAAAATTTGGCACGCAAGCCTAATCCCAATGTGTTCAAATAGTTTTATGTTTGTTATCATTTATTTTAGTTTTGGCTGAAGTTTCATAAATTTTAAAATTTGTTATATAATAAATAAATTTTATAAAATTACATATAAAAATATACTTATATGTTGAGTAGTTAAAAATTACATTAAAGATCACCTTCTTTGCAAATTTTTAAGACTTCTATGACCCCTTAAGAACAATACTGTTTATGTGCTAAACTAGTATTCCGAAGTTTACAGGGATGACTTTAGAGCAGTTCATAGCGGTATCAAATCTCGGTAATTATAAATAGAAATATAATGTATTAGTACGAGCAAACCAGAAAAGAAATCGTTTCCTGAAAGATCGTAATATTTACAAATAAATATAATTTATTAAACAAATAAAAAAATTAAATGAAAGAGAAATAACCAAACAACACAAATTTTTTCCTCCAGAACATCGTCCGGGCTCGCAAAAGTGTACCGGAACCAGTTTTCGTTAGTCTAAACCTGATTACAATCGAATAATCTTTATCTTGTGATTGAGAAATCTTGCCGTGTTCCACTCCCCAGAAAGAGAAACGTATCCTCTTTTTTAAATCGCCAGACGTATCATTTGGCGAAAATTTGTAACGCCACCTGGCGAGTCAGAATCAAAATAAAGTTGGCTGATAAATCCTCTTAATAAAGACGTAAACGCACTTGTTTTTCTGAGGAAAATATTTAGTTTGCAGCTCCTTTTTTTTGTCTTGAAAGATGAACTGCTACTTATTAATGAATACATTTTTTTAGGCAAATTACGTGAGTGGATCGAGTGTAAAACTTTATATTAAGCACCCTAAGGTCCCTTGAAATGGGTAAATAGAAATGCACTTTGCTACCAGAGAAATACAAGTAACATTTGAAGAAATTTGTACAGTAAAATAGGTAGCAAAAGAACGTTTTTTAACTGTTCTTCAGTATATTTCATTCGATGCAATCGTTTAGATAGTGTATTAAATTTATTCGTTCTTATGAAGAATTATTTTATTATTAATAGATGTAACATTACTAATAAAAATTATCTTGATATTAACGAAATTTACCTTCAAGCAAAGCAATAGTTAATTATGCATGGAATCAACTCATCTAAATAAAAATAAAATTTAAGAAAACTCTCAAAAAAGGCATTCCATAAATAAAATATTTTCCTAACTTTAATTCAAAATTGCTTTTTTTTTTCTCTTGCCTCACTAAAACTGAACTTAAGAGTATAAGAATTCAGTAACTCCAAATCAACTTACTGTCTTATTTTTCAAGTCTTTCAACTTCAAGTTTTTATGGATATGGATAACTTGAATTCATTACACCTGCTTGTTTAAGGTTAAAGTTTAATATATATTTTAAATATATACATGCTGATGAATATCAAGAGGTCAGTAGTGAAAGGTTGAAGACATAAGGAAGCTTAAGTTATACAGCATATAAATTTTGTTCAAGTGTTTTATATTTGGCATTAATAATGTAACAGCACGAAACTTGTTACTATACCTCTCCCGACCTTAAGTTTGCAGTATACAAATGTTCTACGAGAAAGAGAGTAAATAGTTCTCATTTTTGAGGGCGAGAATCGAATACAAAAAGGTATTTAACATTCAATAAACAAATTTATTTGTTATTTCAAGACATAAATTTATTATTTTTATTAGTTTAGCTTTAGTTTGAGTGTTATTTTAATTGTTTTTTTCCTTCGATTTTGACGTAACAGGGCGCACGAATATCAGGGTAAAATTATCAACCAAATCGGAGCAGGCCAAGCTTCGGCGCCAGCCGCGTTGTTTACGCAAATTCCTACGCGTAGTACATTTCTCTGCTGCAAACTTAAGGTCGGTTTTGGTATAAAGCCTCTGTTTCCTCGGAGTCCGTCAACAGATTTTAGCGGTCGGACAAGTGCGGTGAGTGACGTCATACAAATTACTGACATTGATTACGCAAGAGTGGTTTCCTCCGGAGCGTTGCCGGACTACTCAAACGACCGCCAGATTGCGTTGCTGTTGAGTGCGTTGGGGAAATCCTGATGACAACGTTTTTTGCTGTTGCCTGTTGCGTGGTGTGCTTGCCAATTATTAAAAATTTAAGGAAATGACGGAAGGCGAGAGTTCTTTTACACTTTCCAAGGAAGAAATGCTATTGATTTTGTGAGAAATCACGAAGAACCTAAATTTTCCATATTTGACATGCAAATACGAAAACCGAAACAAACAGAGTAGTTAGTTGAGTGAGTTCGCTAGGTTTCCAGTTTCGTGTCAACGTAACGTTCCGATGAAGCGGTCGCCGGTAGAGTGACGTCAACCACGTATAATAGCGGTCGCATTTTTCTGGCGACAGACTCCGAGGAAACCATGGCTTTAGTAACCTGTTTAAAAGTTACTTAGAAAAAGGAAGTGAGGGCGATGCCTTCTTAAGTTAAGAAATTCGTTCAAACCGGTATCTGTCTGTTTTAGTTACGGTTTTAATTAGACGGGGCTGTTTTGTTCTGATTTTTTTTCTATCTTTTAATTTAAGCTAAATCACTTTCAGAAAACGTGTCCCCAATTGATTTTGATGATAGAGACGAAACAGTCCCGTTTTGTTGACTTTTCGTTGTGGTACATTTTTAATCTTTTCTAAAGTAATGTGCTTGCATAGCTGGATTACGTAGTAGTTACATAACAAGATTGACATCTAAATCAGAAATTACTACGCCAGTCGCCTAATAGCTCTAGTGGGACAATAATTCAAATTAACTGCCATCTAAATCAGAGCTTTGTTGATGCTGCCTGGCGTGCATTTAATGCATACTAGCTACCCATATACAGTAAATATTTATATAATTCCTGTGGTGCAAATAAAATCGGACCCGGTCTAGAGATAAGAATACGTTGAAATGCTTGGCGAGAAAAACTCTTGAAGCCGCCTGAAACCTGTTTTTGCATTGATTGGATCGGACTAGCTTTACATTAGAGTTACTCTGCCGTAAGCCGCCTCGGTGGCTGAATGGTTAGTGTACTAGCCTTTGGAGCTTCTGAGGTCGGGTTCGAATCCCGGTCAGGCATGGATATTTGTACTTGTCAATAAATGTTATTTGTCTATGTGTTTGTGTCGTCCTTTCTTTGTGTGTCTCCTGTGACTGTCCCTTCTGGCGAGCTGAGTAATGGGCTATAAAGCCTACACTCTCCCTTCTAGAGGGCGCATTTGCATTCCATTCCATACTCTGCCGTAAGCAGGTAAACTGCAGTAACTTCAAAATTTTCATTTTTCGGTTTTTTGCACTTTTGGCATCTATTGAACTTATATTTTCATGTGCCGACCTTTTTTTAGTGATTTTCGTTAAAAGTTCTCCATTTTCGGCAATGGCAAATTGCAGTAAAATGAAAAAAAAAAACTTCAAGATTCAGCAGGTAAATAATTAATGGTGTATGCCAGCGTATATTAACTGAACTAGGACTTTTTTTTCATTATTGCACTGAAATTCTACATAAATAGTACGTGCAACTGCGCTGCTGACTAGAATATGACAAAAAATGGACGTGGTACACTTGTATTCTGAATCCTCCATATGTAGAAGCTATATGGACTACAAATTGCATCCCAAACACGTATATTTCCACATGTAATAATATTATAAATGGAAGTTGTAAGAACTCAAAATAAAGTTTCATGAATTTCTTTAGAACTTCATTTTAATGCTGAACCATCACACTGCCGTTAAACCCTTCACATCCATCTATAGGCGATTGATATAAAAATAATAAACCTTTCATTATATATTTTTATCGAACATTTTAGATGTAGTTTATTTATTGACAATTAAAAGGATAATTATCTCTGTACACATTTTGCATTGGCGCAGGGGCAGTGTTTTGACAGCTGATACACCTATCGAAGTTTATGCAGCTCAGCTGCATGCCTAAATCACTTCAAGGTTGTTCAAAAAGTAAAAGCAAACATTGCCTAACACCTTTTCACTAACGTGGGTTGCATGAAGCCTCGTCTGACTTAAAACCAAACAGGGCTCGTCTCGAATTCGAATAGGGTTGAGCCCTGTTCAGAACTTTCACTAAACAAAAACACCCAAACCTGAGTCATGACAGCCTCCTCCACATCGGTTACTGACCTACTATTACCTGAGCTATAAGATAAGAAAAGTATACTCAGAAACCTTTGACTTTTCTACAATTAGGCCTAAGGGTGGCCTGGCATCTAGTTATAGATGGTTGCTTAATTAAGAAAAGTATAACTCTCATGGTTTAGGATGTCCGTTGACATATGAGCTGCTAAATGTTCAAATGAGTTCAAGTCCACAAGAAGATTTTCGTACGCTCTTCCCTTTTCACAAAAATGTTTAAAGGAAGAAACTTAGATGGAAATTTGCCAATGGACTTAAGCCCTTTTTTACAAGTAGCGATTTATTCGATAATGGAGTTGATATATAATCTTTTGTGTTGGTATATAATAATAAGTTATTTGGGTGTCAAGAATGGAGACGGGTTTATTTTAAGTTCATCGGTTGAAGAAAACATCATTAATAACCACATGAAATTATTTGCTGCAGTCAAAATAAGGACGTTGTTCTTTGCTCTGCATTAAATTTTCGTTTGATCACCCTTCGTGTCCCCAAACGAGGATAGACTGCTCTTAATGGGGAATGGGCGCTCAGGACCGGGGGTCTCCAAACTCAAGTGCCTCAATGTTAATCCAATGGGGAACAAATTATTTTCTTTGCCACATTTCTCCGGCTGTATTGAATATTTTTACAAGCGGATTTTTAAATGTGATAAATGTAGCTGACTTACAGGTCTCTATCTTCCCACTTTTTGAAATTGCTTCGAATATTTAATGTAAAATAATTTATTGAATACTAAAAAATAATTCGTACTAATTTCAAAAAGTGGCATTGTCGAGACCTGTAAGTCAGCTACATTTATCACATAAAAAAATCCGCTTGTAAAAATATTCAATACAGCCGGAGAAATGTGGCAAAGAAAATAATTTGTTCCCCATTGGATTAACATTGAGGCACTTGAGTTTGGAGACCCCCGGTTCTGCACGCCCATTCCCCCTTAACCCTTTCAGTCCCAGTGATGCCATTTGGAATCATCACTTTCAATATTTTTTTTCCAAATGTTTATGTCCAGTTATGACATCCAAACACACATCATTCGATTCTTCACACTTTGTTATATTAGACAATATTTTACAGTAATCTCAATAGAAGTCAGAACTACTTTTTTTATTTAGAAAATAGCTAACAAGCGTTTCACCTGATTTTTGAAAAGTTCACTTCAGTTCCACATATTTAAAACACAATTTAAACCATTTTGGTTAAAATAATTACTAAATTGTTTTTTAATAACATGGTCGGATACCTAAAAATATATAACTCGGAAGTGTTTTTAGGTAATATATATATTTTTATTTTGTTGTTTTCCACAGTTAAATTTTTTTGTCATTATTTCAAAAACCACATAAATAATTAAAATGAACTTTTTTTCTTATGGAACTCTTATTTTTGACCTAAAATAAGCTTTATTTTGTGAATATCAGATGTTTCTGTTGTGTAGTAAATTTTTGGGACTCTGAAAGGGTTTAAAAAAGATCTAGTTTATCTTGGGAAAAATAAACAATTTGAAAAACCATTATAAAACCAAACCTTTTAATCGTTAAAAACATTTATTTAAAAACTATTTAGTTACTGAATTGCTTTCATTTTCAACACACCATTTCCAATATCATTTGACTCAATTAACGAAATTTGTTTACAAAACGTTATAGACAGTTTTTCTTGTCTAATAGGTTTCACGTTGTTCCTTCCCTTCTGGTAAAGACCAAATTTTGGTTGGACTTAGAAATTTATAATCTTTAAAGGAATAATTTGAGTTTATTTTCTTAATTGCTTTTATTTTCCAAAGACTATTTCCACATCAGAAGATATATATTTTCCACATCGTATAAGAAGTTTCAGGTCCTTACTCTGTCATAAAAGCTGGTTTCATTAGTTTTTAACCTGCGAATTTCGTTCGAAACATGTTATCTGATACTTGTAGCTAATTTTTGTCGACCATTAAAAAAAAGTGTTTCTTCAGAATTTAATTGGCTTTTTGTGTGTAGGTCTGTTGGGGGCGGGTTTCTCAACAATTTTTAGCCTGCAGATGTGTTCTTCTTGAAGGATGTGAACTCATAAATTTTGTGGATTGCCTAAGATCCGGTTATGAGTTTTCTGATTTTTTTTCTAAAGGGATAATGTACAAAATACTTACAACAAAACATTTGTATCGTTATTTTTTTGCAGTCAATCCTTTTGTCCATTATAGCCGTATTATATACATCCACATGAAATGGATTTTAGCTATTAATAAAATAGTTCACATTTAACCAAACATTTATTTTTAAAAAGTGTCCTCCCCCTGATTCCTTTATAAAACAAAGTTCAGTCTCTAAAACCTTTTTTTTTTCCAGAGGTCCAAGCTGTTAAAAAGACCTGTAAAACTGTTAATTAACTACTAAAATCTATTAAGAAATAGGACCATTATTCAATTATTTACAAAATAAAGTGTATTGGATATATTTTACTCGAATACGTTGGTGATAAATATTTTCAGAACCAATCTTATCAATTTTTTTTCTTTTTGCGCAGTGCTCGGATCCAGAGAAGCCGAATGTTTCCAAAATTAACTTAAGAACGTAAAATCGCCAGACGCTCTTATAACTGCTTGAATACGTTAATTCCAATACTTTAATCCGAACAGCTAAGAATGTAAAACCGTCTTGTTTAAAGTTAGGTTCCCCGAGTTTTTTTGCAGTATACTTTAGACAAATAAACAAAAGAATTATATTTTTGTTATTTCAAAAACTAATTAAGTCTGAAATGTGCATATTTATCTTAACTTCTAGAGCACTGTTGAATCGAGGTTACGACCGGAGCTAATCTGTTTTCCTCTATTGTTTATAGAAACGGAAAATAAATTATTCAATTGGGAAAGAATTTAATGTAGACACAACTAAAACCTTAACCTAGTTTAATTCATTAAAAAAAACTTAAAATAGCCATGCTGAAAGACTGAAAGAGGACAATGCTGCTACATGTGCGGTATTTTTTCCTTAAAATGTGAATAATTGAAAAAATTATTTTAATATAAATTTTTTATCACATTAATAGCTGCAGAAAAGCTTAATTCTTGCAATGACTACTGTATTTAAGTCACTGATTTCCACTCTTCCATATAAATTTATATTGAATATAATAATTTTCAAAAGTTTTTAGTACTCTACACATTATTATTATTGCTGCTTTATCCAGTTCTCATCACCTCATTTAAGAATACCATTTAGGAAGACCATTAACACATTCCTTACAAAAAAAAAACTTTTAAGATCTTAAAATTTGTTTTTTTTGTGTGTAACTTTGTGCTACATAAATTTTTCAGTACTATGGTCTTTTTCATTTGCCTTATATATTTTTTATTTATACGTATAATTATAAAATGACAAATTATTTTTACATTGTAATTTTCATGTTTCGTGTCACTTATGAGTTAATAGAAGTTAAGATTAGCATTTAAATAACATTGTTATTTATATATAATCCTTTAATGTTCTTTTACCTTTTGAAAATTGAATGAAATTTAAACTTTTAAAACCTTGAGAATATTGTTTTTTTTCTGTAAAGATATTCTTTTTCGAAAATTGGACTCTAATGTAAATATTTTTTTCACTTACGCGAGCATAGTATTATATATACTTTAAACATTCACATCTCTTAAATACCTGTAAATATTTTTTTACGGTAAATGTGTCAAATTTGTTTCTGAATAAAACTTACATTTATCGTCTTTCTATTGCAGCTCCTCTGTACATGTCTCCGGTCCAAACGGAATGTCTGAACCTGGATTATTACATTCCACAAAACCAAGAGAATGAGAACACCAAGAAGTTCAACGATCAAAGATGGGAGAGAATCCGTAAGTTACCATGTTTTTTTTTCTAACTTGACGAAATCTTTTTTTTCTCTCTAATGGGGCTGCAACTTTGGAGGTCAAGCCTTTGCAGACACTCGGCATATTCCCCAGAACTGAGAGCCATTTTTTTGGCACCATCTAGGCGATTCTCGCTACCAATTTTGACGCACAGTTTCCAGTAGCTATCGAGATTCTTCTTAAAATCTTCCACTTGCTTCGAATACACAACGTATTCTGGTAAAGCATTCCACTCATTGACGACTCTATTGTAAAAATAACGTTTTCTTACATCCCTTCTGAAACACGATTTATTCAATTTCTAACCATGTCCTCTTTTCCTGCTATTTAAGATAAAACCTAAGCCCTCCATGTCTCCCTGTTTTAAGAACTTGAATAACTGAATTAAATCACCCCTAGTTCTCCTATTTTCCCAGGGAATACATGTTTAAAGATCTTAATTGATTATCATAATAGATATCCGATAAACCCTTAATCATTTTTGTAGCCCTATGAGTATGACAGTGATTGCGCCCTCTAGAAGGGAAGGGCGTAGGCTATATAGCCCATTACCCCACTCGCCAGAAGAGACAGTCACAAGAGACACACAAAGAAGGACGCCACAAACACATAGACAAATAACAACATTTATTGACAAACACAAACATCCATGCCTTAACCGGGATTCGAACCCGTGCCCAGCAGCTCCAAAGGCTAGTAGCCCTATGCGTAACTTTTTCAATCAACTCTATATCTTAAAGAACGAGTCTGTATTACGGCCTGTCGACAATTTTAAAGTGATCCTGAACGAAATATAAAGGAAAAACGAAAGTTATTCAATATTTTTTTCCGTATTTTTGTCGTAAAAATTTGTCGGATGCTATTACTTTTCTTCCTAAACAAAGACTCCGAATGAATTGTCACCACAAGTGACCCTCTTTTTCGACCACTCTCACCCAGAATGCTTCCGCCATTGTTCGAAATAGCCCAAAAAGCCTTTCTCATCGCATTCATTACATGATTCCCATTGTTTCTATAGACACGGTACAGATATCTATTTTTATGGCTTAAAGGCTATGAAAGTATGAGCGTACCCAGCTTTCACGAATAAAAGCTTTTTCTTGAGTTTCCTGGAATTAGAGAGTCCTACTCACTTATCTATAATAATAAAAGAAAGAGTCTGTATGTGTGTCTGTCTGTGTGTATGTCTGTGGGTCGCAAAAGACCTACTTAGACTGCTCTAAAAAATTCGAAATTTTGAATATAGATTCCTTTTAATACCTACGTGTGCACCTGAGGCTTAGTTTTTTCATATTTGATTGTGATTTTTAATTAATATAATTAGTTTCAAGAAAACTTCATCCACGTGGGATTGCGGGACCATAACAGGGCCTGAAAATACATGGACCGGGCCGAAACGGGGGCTTAACGCCATCCTCTATTAGTTTGATTGATTGAGTTTGGTTGAGATATGCGCTCGCCCTAAGACTGCTTCATCCTTTATTAGTGTTTGCTTTTTTAAGTTCGCATGCGCCAACACGAATTTAATTTTGTTTTGATTTTGAGTGTATTTTCACAAGTAAGCATGCCTCTAAAAGGAAGCAATGCGAAGTTAACGGGTTCCCAGTAAGGCGGGACCATACTGCTAGTTCATTCATATAGGGGTTAAGTCTGTTTATTGTTTTTGAATCGGATTATTTCTGTGTGGCTTTCTAGTAGGAAATCAATAAATCGAGACGATTATTAAATAACCATACCTATAAGGCAAATGTTATGTTTATGGAAAATCTTTTTAGTACCGTAAGCTATCCTTCAAAATAAATATATATTAAGCTGCAGTTTTCCAGTTTATTTTAAATTACGTTACAAATACAAAATGTCAATTCGGTACAAGAGTTAGCGGCAAATGTTTCCTTTCTCTAAATTTCTGCCATAGATATCATAGAAGAAAGTATTAGAATGAAAGATCACGTGACCTCCAATGCTAACGACAGGACGCGCATGGAGACCAAAATGGGAGGAGCATGGGGCCAGTGTTGCCACCACTTTAAGGATAAAAGTGCTACAAAAATTATCATTTAATACTAAAATTACAAAAAAAGTGTATAAAAATACTGGAAAAGCGTTTCACGCTTTTTTTTAAGTCACTAAAAATATTCCAAAATGCAGCTGGTATTTCTATGGTATTTTTTTCAAATTTTAGAATTGCATTTATTTTTTCGTAGCACTTTTCTCCTTAAAGTGATTGCAACCACTGGCCCCATATGTCCCTCCAATTTTGGTCTCCATGAGCGTTCCGTCGTCAGCATTGGAGGTCACGTGATCTGCCAAAACAATACTTTAACTATGATATCTCGCTATGAGTTTTGCAGTTCATTATTGTCTTAAATTAGGATGAAATTAGTTTTTACAGAAAATCGTAAGCGTTTCCGATTTCATATATTATTATGCAACTTTTATTCTTAAATGTGATCAATTTTAAGTGATTTTATTTAACGTATAAATCGGTAGTTTAATTAAACATTTCTTTAGAGAATGTTATATAGAACTAACACTGCAGTGTTGTTTCTTTACACATTGACGTTATGTGCAGAAAAAAACAACTCAACAGAATTCTAGATTTCCCGATCGAGCTGTTTTCCTATTTAAGGTAGTATGTAAATGTTTTTATCTAAAAAAAATTCTTGGTCCCTGTTACACATATATTTCATTTATTATTTTAGTTTATACGGATACCTCGCTTTGTTAATGTGACCGATGTGTTCTCACTGAGCGTGCTTATCCTATGTGTGGTTAAAATTACGTTACGTTGTTACGTATATAAACAAACGCAAAACATTAACAAAGAGAGGTTTCAATATAAACTAAAATAGTAAATGAAAAATATGTACAACAGGGATCAAGAATTTTTTAAAGATTTTTTTTAGTAATTTACGTTCAAAATGAATTTCATTTTGAGAGGTTCAGTGTCCGCATTAATTATAAGTTGTGTTTTCCCAGACATTATTCATTAAAATATTTCAGGAATAGTAAGAGACACATACATTATTCAGGAATAGTATTTCAAGAAACTTCCTTGCAGACGGCCTTGGATATTACACCTTTTAGGGTAGACTAACCAGTGAATGAACGTTTAAGGCGTCACGTTCGCCAGTGAATAAACACCAAGATATAATGACCAGGACAACCAACCATATGTCAGATAGCTTCCTACTAGATGGAAGGATGTCAGAGTTGCCAATCCATCTAGTGGAATGATTTTCAATCCTTATTTTTTTTATTGTATTTACCAACTGTTCATTCACTGGGGCCTGTTCACTCACTGGTCAGTCTACCCTACTACTATTATGCACAAAAATAACTCTTGTTTCCCGGTGTCTCATCCGACTTTGGCAAGCAGGCGAATCCCTCAGCTTAATGGCAGTACTGGATTCAAAATCCACCCTTAAGTAACATGTAGTGCGAACCGCTTGAGGACATTAATTACAACACGAATAATATGCGGTTTAGGTCTATCTCCTTTTCCTGAAACCACATCATTTCAATCAGATAAATATGCAAGAATTCTAACGCACCTATCCGTCATTTTCCTTTGTTCGAAAAGCCATTCTCGAAACTGAGACCCCATTTCCATTGCCATTCTGCAACCAAGTAATTTCTCCTAGCAGACGATTTTTTCTTCTTCTTGTATTTCGTGGAGGTCTGTCGAAGGTTCATTCCATCTTCTATGCGGCAGAGCAGAACGGAATTCTGGGATGTATGCCTCGGGTCTTAACAACGGGTTACAGTTAGTGTTTCCTACCATTTCCGTCCTATTTGCCATCTTATTTTTTTTAGTTTTAAAAGTTTATTTTTTCTTATTGTGTTTCGTTTCGGTTGTGGAACAAAATAGTGATATTTAAGAAATAACAACCGTTCTTTTTTTCCCTATTCGTTTGTCTAAAAGAATAAAATGTTCTCAGATTTTACGAAGAGAAAGCAAATTCTAAGTAATCGTTGAAAAATTGCTAGTTACTTTACGATAACACCTTACGGAAACATCATGAAACTGCATCAGTTTGCTGTCAATTTCCGAAGTTCTGTAGATTTCTTTGAAAGGTTTGAGAGTTATCTGTGCTTCGAAAAGGTCAGTTCAAAAGTGTCACAAGTATTTCAAGCTGCCCTACTTACATTTTATTTTCTGCCGGAGTCTGTATGCATGATCATTCATACAATTTATCAAAATTGATTGGTTTTTAATGGTATTTGAGGCTACTCCTTAATTTTTCGTCCTTAAAATGTCAACCACACCAATCAATCAAGGAATGTTGTGGGGCTGATTCCATTGAAAATTATTCTTTCTATAAGTGTACGTCACATGTGTAAAAAGTGATCATTAATACTATTTTTAGGATTAAATGAAAAAAAATAGTGGAATAGCTGATCTACACTTATTCAAACTAAATAATACAACTTGTTTAATTTAATTTGATTTATTTTTTATATTTAAAAAGATTTTAATCTTCTCTTAAATTGTGACTTACACAACAGCTACACGAAATTACCACGTTGATTTAAAAAAAAGCCAGTTCAGCATAAATAACTTTTAATGCACTTTGATATGAAACGCCAAGCCTTTAACCCTCTAATGCATACTGTTGCCATATGGCAACAAGTAACGTAATCCACTTCACTCTAATAAAGTAGAGCTCCCTCTCGACAAATCTGTGTTTTTTCATCTATTACATTCCATTTTGAAGATTTAGTTACTAATAATCTTCATAGATGACAGTAGTAAAGGTGTATTCAAGTTTAAAGAGTGAGGTTATTAACTGTTGTGAAATTTCGTCTTTGGCAGTGTTCAAAGTATAATAATATTTGTACACTAAATACAAATAAATTGCTTTGAAAAATTAATTATAGTTAAAGCTTTAACTATAATTAATTTTTCAAAGCAATTTATTTCTAGTCATTATTATCAAAATTGGAATTTTGTATTTAGTTTTTGTCATATGGAAAACATTAAAAAAAATTTAATTATTTCAATTCTAATGCAGTTAATTTTTTTTTCAATGTTTTTCCCATAATGTATGATAATGGAGTTACATATTTATTTTTTCGGGATGAAAACGAAATTCATGCATCAGAGGGTTAAGTAGTAGAAACTGCTGTTAAAATTTGCAATGTATTTCAATCATTAGCTGTGAAGAATATGTCAGAAACATGCATTATTAACCCTTTCAGTCCCAAAAATTTACTACACTACAGAAACATCTAATATTCTCAAAATAAGCTTATTTCATGTCAAAAATAAGAGTCCCACAAGAAAAAAAAATCACTTTAATTTTTTACATGTTTTTTGAAATAATGCCAAAATTTTTTAACTGTGGAAAACTACGAAATAAAAAAATGCATATTACCTAAAAATACTTCGAGTTATATATTTTAAGGTATCTGACCATACCATTAAAAAATTTAGTAATGATTTAGCTGAAGTGAACTTTTCATAAATCAGCTGAAACGCTTGTTAGCTATTTTCAAAATAAAAAGTAGCTATGACTTCTATTGGGATTAATGTAAAATATTGTCTGACAAGTGTGAAGAATCGAATGATGTTTGTTTGGATGTCAAAACGGGACGTAAACATTTGGAAAAAAATATTGAAAGTGATGATTCCAAATGGCATCACTGGGACTGAAAGGGTTAAACAAAAACGAACACGCGTGCTACCCGTTCTCTTAATATACCCCAAACGCTACCTGCCTTCATTTCGTTTCGGATGAGACCCCAAGAGATAAACAAGGCCTTCTCCTCTAATCCCCTCAGGACACACTTTATGAAAAGGGCGGCCTTCAAAATATTGGGCACAAAACGTTCTTTTTCTGGTGGGATTTGTCTAGCCTCGAGTGATTTTTTGGGGATGAGACATTTTTGAAGGGATTAATACGTGTGCAAAGAACGTTTGTCGATCTCTTCCTTGATCGATAAACCTAAGAAAGGGTTGGAGAATTTCCCGATGCCCTTCTTCCTTTAGAATTTCACTGAAAGAAGAAGCTTGTACTGAAATCTTACTGTTTGGAATGATTTTTTTAACGTTTAGCCATTCATGTAATGTTATAAATATTACATAAGTGAAAGAAAGTTTTCATGTCGTTTTGCCCACAATGAAACTCAATTTTCTTGAACGATCACCTAAAGGTAACATTATCCTCGCTCAATGCCGCTAGAGATACATTCAAGTCGTTTCAAGTGGTTGTTTCCGTGTATGGAAGTAAAGTTAAATAAAAGTTACTTTAAGTAAAAGTTAAAATAGAAGATGTTATCATTATTATAATAGTTCGCCATAGGGCTGTGTGTGTAGTAGTGTGACTCTGTTGAATTCCTTATGCGTGTTTGGCAAAGAAGAAATCTAGTCTAAAAATAAACTTAAGGCTGAAATATCTATCTAATATTCATATGCAAATATGAAAACATCAACATTCAAAGTTTAATAACATTGACATTTTATATACATAATCAACGAATTTTAATTTGACAGATTTAGTCCCTCGTCAACAGATATTAAATTTTAGTTCTGTAACACAATGAAAATATGGAAGTTAGTTATATTTTAGTCGTCGACATTGCGAAGGGGCCCGCGAATCAAAGGCTAGCTTCCCTTGTACTAAAGTATGGATCGGGCACTGAACATTTGACCAACCTTAGTAGTCGTTACTCTTTACATACCAGCAGGGCCTGTTCTTCCATAAGGCCTTCCATTCCTAGGGCCCCCAAATTGCAGGGGCCCCTAAATTTCTGTTTTTAATTTTTTAAATGCTGTAAATCCTCAAATTTCAGTAAACTAAAAAAGATAATCCGATACTCCACTTTGTTTTATGCTCAATTTTGAAGAACAAAATTTAACTAACGCGATCGTTTTGATCCATGTTTATCAGGGAGCCCATAACATTACATCAAAAATTTCATACATATAGGTCATATGGCACCATCATTACTGGAAATCATACACAACATTTTCCGTAAAGGGGCCTCCAAAATAGGTTGTGCCTATAGTCTGAGATTTCCTAGGCCAATAGCCCTCATGTAGCTCTAGTGCGACGATAATTCAAACTAAACTTAATTGAGATTTCCTAGAGGAGGTAGGGGCTGGGGAGCCCAGTCGGTTAGGCACCAGCATGTGAGAGGTCCCAGGTTCGGTTGCGGGCATCTCCAAAATTACTGCCGAAAACGGCCCGTGCAGCCGAAAATGTCCGACGAATAATACCCCGTGTAAGGGAGTGCACGTTAAATATCCTTCAAAGTCCTAACGCTGCGAACGATGTCGCCTTTAACGGTTGCGTTGGGTGCCTACTCAGGTGTCGGCTCGTCACTTGACTGGTTTTAAAATATGACGTCCGTCGCCAATAGCCTTCGTGTATCTCTAGTGCGACGATTATTCAAACCTAACCTAACCTAGAACAGGCCTTGCATACCAGTACAAGTAGATATCGAGTGGGAGCCAACCTGCCTTCAAAAGATATCCGTGCATCCAGGAAGTCAATCACCTTCCTAAAGGGAGTTATCTCGTCATTTGTTGCGCCAGTTTATCCCCAGATCAAACAGGTAAAACCGTTCGAGCGTCCACGAGGTTTCCAGGGGGTTTAATAAGTGTTATTTTATTTTTTTTCTTTTGGCTCTTTCTTGCCTTCCCTGTGATCGAAGTGAAGGGAAGTCACGTCTTCGGAACGCAATGTTCCGTGGGAGAATTCTCGCATTCTGCAGCCATCGTGTCTTTTTAATGGAATTCGTTTCTTGAGGTTCGAGAGATTATCTGGTAGAGAAACTCGAAATTTTCGAATGTCATGCTAGTCCCATGCAAGCATATGAATATGATTCTTTGGCATTGCTTAACTTGTGTTCGATAAGTTAAGGTTTTAATTAAACAAGTGTCAATACCAATTTTCGATTGACACGTTTCATGCCACATGAATTTAATTCAAGTTACAATGGTTTTTTTTTACCCAAGAGATTTCGTGAGTTAGATATAACTCCTTCTACACTAATTCATATATTTTTCTGTATGCGTCAGAAATGCAATGTTATTCGAATGTATGCACATTTTTAATGACCTCAGATGCAAAGCACTGGAATTAAAGTGTTTATTTTTTTATTTTTGCATTTTTTTTAATATTGAGATTACAATCAATATGTAAACTACACAGATGTTTTCTCAAATGACTCTGTGCGTATAAAGGTAGAACGTATTCGGATATCCATCGATATTCAGTTTTTAATTTGCTCTCTTTAAGGTGCCGATTCGATCCCACGGTCGTGTACAGTGGGTAACTTTAAAACTCTACAGGCTTCACTTGTTTCCTACAATTTTGCTCTTTTTCTACAAAAACTCAGGATAAAAACCACAATTTGCATCCGCCTTAATATATCCTACTTTTGGTCTTGTACTTGCAAAACCTTCAGCAACAGTGTTTCATTGTGGTTTCTCTATTATATAAAGAAACTTTGGTTGGCTTAATATTTGTATGCTGTTTGGTATTGTGGTTTCTTTGAAATTCCCGACATTTCCAAACGAGGTTGTAGAGGGTCTTGCCGGAATTTTCCCTCAGGTAAGAACCTTCCAAAAGGTTTTCAATGTTTGACTTCAGGCAAGTCTGTAGTTCCCCACAAGAGCCAAATGTTATTATTTAACATAGTTTGAATGACAAACAATCAATAAAAACCATGCTTCACTTTTTAGTTAGACCTGATAAGTCAATCTTTATGTTTCATTGGCAACATTATAATGCCAAACAACCTAATATTGAAATCGTCCTTGCGTTTTTAAGATGATTATTCAAAAGCAACTTTTAAGATCGTCATCTGAACATTGCTTAGCTAAACAACAATGTTTAGAAAAAGTTTTAGAGACTGGGCATTGTGTAAAAAAAGATTATTCAAAAGAGTTGCCGCATATTTAAAAAAAATGTTCAGCAACAAATGGCCGTAGGCTTCAGTCAAATTCTATAATGGATGATTGTAGTTGGTTGCACTTAACCAACCAATTGCTTATCTTCATCTTGCAAAGACCTCCGTTTGAAAAAAAACTTCCGATTCAATTTCGATCGTTTCCCTTTCGTGTTTCGGAGATCGGGCCCCCGAGGCAAGGCCGATCCTCATCCGAGCAAGTTGCCAAGAGTGCGGAATCGCCCCCGGGAAGAAATTCTTCATCTATGATCCGCCGATGCTCTGCTTTCTCTCGGCAGAGGCCAACCACCTTTTCGATCGGGAAGCTAAACATGGGAACGATTTGTTCGATTTTGTCATATTATTTGACCCAGACTCACCAACTCTCTGGATTTATAAAAATTTTCGTGCAAAAAAGAGGGCATCTTTAACCCATTCAGTCCCAGTGATGCCATTTGGAATCATCACTTTCAATATTTTTTTTCCAAATGTTTATATCATCCAAACACACATCATTCGATTCTTCACACTATGTTCTATTAGACAATATTTTACAATAATCTCAATAGAAGTCAGAGCTAATTTTTTTTTAGAAAATATCTAACAAGCATTTCACCTGATTTTTGAAAAGTTCACTTCAGTTCCATATATTTAAAACACAATTTAAACTATTTCGATTAAAATAATTACTATATATATTTTTTAATAATATCTTCAGGCAGATACCATAAAATATAAACCCGAAGTGTTTTTAGGTAATATATATATTTTTTATTTTGTTGTTATCCACAGTTACAAAAATTTTGGCATTATGTATTTCAAAAACCATATAAAAAATATAAATGATTTTTTCTTGTGGAACTCTTATTTTTGACCTAAAATAAGCTTATTTTGTGAATATCAGATGTTTCTGTAGCGTAGTAAATTTTTAGACTGAAAGAGGGATTGTCAGTCCCATTGAGCTAAAGCATTAGTTTTAGGAATCACAACTTCCGCAGAAGCATTGCTTTGCCATGTTAGCCCTTTTCCCCAGGTATGGGAATCAGCATAGCATCAAAATGAAACAAATTTGAAACGGAAATGTTTTCTAGTTATTTAATTAAATATTTTTGCAATTTTAAAATGCCAAAAATATACAGCAGATGGCGGCACTATTTTTAAACTATATCAATTAGTAATTCAATAACCGGATGTTATTTTCTTTTGGTTTTTGGTTTTAAATTGATGTTATGGTGATTCTCATACCTGATGAAAATAGGATAACATGGCAAAGCAAGTCTTTCGCTCAAGTTGTGATTTCAATACTTTAATGCATTAGCCCTATGGGACTCACAGTCCCTCTTAGTATTTCCATTTTAGAAAGACTAGTCTTTTTTACATTTGCCTAAGAAATCCGGAAAAGAATTGGAAATCCGGAATAGATAGGTTAAATCCTGAGTGTTGGCATGACTAGCAGCTGAATGTTCTTGATTGTATTCCTTATAACTTTTTGTTGATATTTTTTTTAAATATAAAAAGGACGGATTATTGTATTTTGCTATTTCAAAAGGTCACTTGTAAATTCAAATGATTGGATTTTTTTGTTATTGCTTTGGGCCAACTGTTCATCCTGTAGTGGTATTTAACCTGACACACACTGGTTGATGATTATGAGTCTGAAAATAAAGTGGTTGGTTAGGTTAGGTTTGAATTATCGTCGCACTAGAGCTACACGAGGGCTATTGGCGACGGGCGTCGTATTTTAGAACCGCAGTCAAGTGACGAGCCAACACCTGAAAAGGCACCCAACGCAACCGTTAAGGGTGACATCGTACGCAGCGTTAGGACTTTGAAGGTTATTTAACGTGCACTCCCTTACACGGGGTATTATTCGTCGGACATTTTTGGCTGCACGGGCCGTTTATAGGTCGGCAGCTAGTTTGGCGATGCCCGGACCCGAACCTGGGACCTTCCACATGCTAAGCGAGTGCTTAACCAACTTGCCTCCCAAGCCCCTTTCTTTAATATAAAAAGGACTTATTGTATTTTGCTATTTCAAAAGGACACTTGTAAATTCATATGATTGGAATGTTTTGGCATTGCTTTGGGGCCAACTGTTCATCCTGTAGTGGAATTCAACCTGAAACAATGGTTGATTATTATTGAGACTGAAAATAAAGTGAATGCTGCAGGTTGCTAGTTATCTAATACTAAATTAAAATTTCTTTAATCCGCTTGCATTCACAATCTGATTACATTGCAGTTGCATTTTTAAAAAAACAAAAACAAATGAGGTCTTGCGACGAGTATAATGCCGTCGTCGATCAATGTAATTAGTCTATCTCTCTCTCTCTAATTGCGCGTTTCTTATTTATACATTTAAATAGTTTTTTTAGATATAATTATAAAAATCTTAATAGTGTTTTTTAATATAATAAAAATTTAAGTAGGATAAGTATTCAAATAGCTCAGGCTCCCTAAATTCCATCTAAAATAAAATACTTAGTATCAATATATGTTCTGAAATACCGACAATAATAAATTATTATAAAGATCTTAATAGTATATTTTAATATAAAAATTAAAGTTGGATAGGCGTCCAAAAAGCTCAGGCTCCCTAAAGTCAGTACAAAACGAAATACTTAGTATCATAATAGGTGATCTGAAATATCGACGAGTGAGTGTTTAGTTTTAGGGCAGCCGTTAGGGTCCGCATCATTAGCCCAAGATCGCGGCTTCGAGCTCCGGCTGAGTCGTCCGTTTTTATAGATGGGAAAATCTTGGGCACGCATGTCATATGATTATGTGGCATGTAAAAGATCTTTAGAGTATCCATTTGGCCTGTGTTCGCTCAGCAAAATTAAAATCTCGGCATACTTTAACATCCACAGATAATTAGCACAAATAGTTTAAAACATATTTATACAATAACAAGAAAGGAGTAGAACAGTTATTAAATAAAAACCCAAATTCCTCATGTTCCCATTACAAGAGGTGCAGTTCATTCCAGCCATTACTATGGTATTTAAATTGACGAGAGACATCCCAGATAGCACGTACACTTACAGTAAGTTTGCTTTTGATGTGATCCATCCGATCATTGCAAGTGTGACGTCATATGTTTGAATTTCGTTTGTTTCTAGCTTGCAGAAAATCCGTTTGCTTCAGAATGTAGTTGCGATGTCTTTCAACAGATGGCAGTAGAAACTTCTTCCAAGATATCCTCAGAATTTCCCCCTATTCTCACCACGGGGGGGAAGGCGTGACCATACCCTCGTTTGGTTTTCCAGGAAGCCGCGTGGGGGTTTCTCTCCGATTCCCCCCCCCTCCCCCTCCCCAATCTAACCACCTTTTAAAACACGACTACACGACGCTCACGTCTATTTTTGTCGTTTCTTTAAGACCCCCCGGGGACGAGGGGATGGGGAAACACATTTTGCGTTGTAATCTCAAGAACTGAAGCTTCTCCGAAAACTATTGGTATCCCCAACTAATTAGTTTCGGTCACCCGTCGGGCTGTCGTCGTGTCACGCCGGACGCTCTTTCTAGCACATGGCGATTTGTGAGAACAACTTGGTTTATTTCGGACAGACGGAAAATTTCCACTATCCGAATGATTTTAATTTTTTTGAGAAATTTGGAGTATTAATTTTTCATACTACCGGAAGATGGTCAAGCACATATTAAAATATTACGTAGTTTTATTGTTTATTGCTGCACCTTTGCATCTCGTATATCGAAAATTATTAGAAAGAAAAAAGTGCCACTTTACTAAAATTTTGATGCTAGTGAATGCAAAGTTTCAGACTTTACAGGCAAGAAAATCTCCATAGTTATGATTTACTAGATTTTAATATGGCGACACAAAGAAGGAAACGAGGGTTTTCAAAATAGTTATAAACAAGGATTTATCAAAATTTAATTCGTTAAAATAATCGAAAAAAGAAAACCAAATTTGTAACAAGGATTTAAAAAAAAAAATGCTGAAAAACCCTGAAATTTTATATGCACATTACACGGTTTACTGCGCTCAGGGATAGGATAGTTTACATTTTTTAAAAACTTTTAACTTCTGACACATATGTAGTATATAAAGAATTTTTTAAACAAATATATATTTTAAATGTGTTTTGAAAGTATTCTTAAATAATTAACCTTTAATACTTCCTGATTTTAGTGAATGTTGAGGTTTTAAGTTCTAAAATCTCACAGAGTTTATTTTTAATTAGTTTTAAGTACAACATGAATAGTATTAAGTTTTAAAGTGTAATTATTCACGATCTATTGGGAATATTTAAGTTTTTGGATGCTTTAACTCTACGAAATCCATTCTTGACAGACATTAGAACAACCCGTCTATCACTTCCGAATGGTACGATTTCTGTCAGCTTTCTTTTTATTCTTATGTAGACAATTTTTAATTAAAAAAAATTGCATTCTGAACTTAATGTATAGTTAAAATACTTGATCATACATTAAAAACTAATACATTTATTTAAGGGGAGATCATAGTTAAAAATGACCAAAAAATTGAATTTTTGAAACCAGTATTTTCTGATAGATGTTTTTCACAAAACTATGTAATTTTCAACACATAGGTACACTTTTCTCTAATCTATTAAATATTTCTTTAATTTTGTGTGTGTGTGTTATAAAACCATTTTAGATCTATTTAAGTCACCTAATTTAGTCTTAAAAACTAGAAAAATATATTATTATTTTACTTTTTTCTTAAAATAAAATTTAAAAATTACTTTAGGCTAAAAATAAAAAGGCGACCAATATCAAAATCTGTTTACTTCCACTTGAAAAAATTGTTATGTGCTTTCATTGTATATATTTTGTACAAAGTGAACCGAAAAAATACTTGTATTTTTAAAAACTCGTAATTGTATGTTTCAAAACATGCCTTTTCTTAAAAAATCATTTTTAAAAATAAGATTCTTAGGTGTAAATATAATAATAAAAGTACAATCTAAATTTGGTACAATTTTTTTTATTGTACCATAATTTTTAAATGATTTAGAGCCTTTCAAAATCAATACTAAGAATTGCTCATTTTTGCTGCCGCTAACTATGATCTCCCCTTAATATTGTGTTGGTTGAAGCACGTTTATCTACAAGGCATTGTTGGAATTCTTGAGGCGTAAAATTTTGGAGAACCTATCCCATCGACATAACTTAACTTTAATTAAATAGTGCCTTGAATATTGGAGGTTTAAGTTATTTTGAAAACAAATACATATTTAAGTAGAGATGATTTTTTGTGTAACAATTCGCAGACTAGCTTGAATCAGTAAAAAGTAAAAATTTATAAAATAATGTGCCTTGTGGTTTATATCGTCTTTAGTGCAAAGATTAAAAACAAATTAATAAGAAAATTAGTTTCAACACTTAAAAATGAAATTCATTATTTTTTACACTAGAAATGAACAAATCATTTACAAAAACTATATTTTTCAACAAAAAAACTTTTAGAATTAGCTTTTGTTTAAAAAAAATTATGTAGTCTTACAAACACTATTAAGGAAAGTATACATATTTAAAAAAAACAAAACAAAAAAAACAGGGATTCTCACGACATTGGCGTTATGACGACATTGGCAAATTAGTATTCTCATCGAGACATAATTTGCCACTGCACTTAGTTTCTTGATTCGAAACGAAACAAAATGTTTCTTTTTTACAAGGTTTCGAAAAAAAAAACACTTTCTCTTTTGATAAATAATCATTTAATTATCTGGCAAACCAATCGATTTCGTTTACACTTAGATACATTAAAAACGGCCCTTGTAAAAGGTAAAAAAAATGTGCTGATGTTAAAGTTTATGAAAAAGCGAAATCTTGTTAGTATCGTTAAAGAAGTTGGTAATGTGTTTATGGACACAAAAATCTCAATTTTTAAAAAAATTTCACTTAGCGCATTTTCCACTCAGTTCTTCAATCGTCATCAATACCCCTGCCATTACACTCTTAAAACAAAGGAGTGAAATCCACTCCTGTAGGAGAAGTGCATTTTCGACACTGGAAAGGAGTGAATATTAACTCAGACTGAGTTATAATCGCTCGTTTGGAGTGATCTTGTTGCAGATTCAACATACAAAGGATCCACTCCTGTAGGAGAAGTGCATTTTCGACACTGGAGAAGTGAAAATTAACTCAGACTGAGTAAAAATCGCTCATTTGTTTTAAGAGTGCAGGTTTTAAACACCATAAATTAGCAAAATTAGCAATAATGAAAGGGTTCATTTTACTAAGAGGGATGTGACATTTTACTAAGATCGTTTTTTATTAACGTAATTTTTTTTTAAAACTGGAAAATGCAGTTACGTTAGATTTGTCCAAATGTAAAAAAAAATCCCTTTTATTAATCTTTTAAAACTTCGTCTAAATAACGATGATTTGGATTTTTGAATACAAGAAGTTTTTTAATATTTGGTACTTATGCATACTCTATACTCTTTGGAAGTATGTACAACATATTATCTGTAAATAAATAAATGTGTTGAAACATGCACAGTGATTGTTTTACTTGTGTGCAAATATTATAAATCTTATTTAATATTAATTATAATTTAGTAAGAAATGCAATTTAAAATTTAGGAACGATTTCAAAAAGTTTAATAATTTAGGCTGTGAATGAAAAAAATTATTGCATTCTTGTGCGGGAAAGTGTCACTCATTGAACTCATAATCACGCTAAATAAATATTTAAATTAGTCCAAAATCTGGAAAGCGATTTCAATCGCGATTCGCTTTCAAAAAAGCCCATGGAACAAGCGAAAGGATTCGGACTTAAGTGGTTTTCTCTGCAGGCGGTCCTGCCATCTCCTTCCCCCCATGCTTCCCCCTAATACTGGTTTTAAACATCCCTCGACGGCTTCTAAGAACCGATTGAGGCAGGGTCTAATCTATATGGCTGGGCCTAAGGGGCCAAAACACATGTCTTTCTACTTCGACATTCTTGGCAGAGACACTGGTCTGCTATGGTCTGGTGTCCGTCATGTATCCATGTAGCTGTCCTTGTCATTTGCAGCTTTTATTTTGGGTAAGGTTTTTTTTTTGCATTTTAAAACTACTGAATAAAATGGCATGAGCTGCAAGTTGTGACTTGCTCATTATAAGTTCTTGAGCATGCCAAGTTAGAAACCTTATTTTTAAATTACTAGATACTCTCTTTTGATGAAACTAAATCAATTACTTTTTTTAATGTTATTTGATTGATTTCTAAAAATAGTGTGATATTAATTTTAAATAAACTTTAATAATACTATTTTTGTGTGTGTGAGAAAGTTTACAAACCAGTTGCAAAACAAAAAAAAGGCACTGATAGTTTAAAAAAAATCAATAATGTGTTGATATTTTTTTGTTCATTACATTAAATTTGTGAAACACGATTGAATGTGATTGAACTTCTCAAGCAGCCAAAAAAACCTATCCATCTAAATATTTACTTTTTTGGTCTATTTTTTTTAATATAAGTAATAACTCTTATAATTTTTATTTTTGTTAAATAATTAGTGGTTTTTATTGTTTCAAAATACCTTGAAAATACAATATCGAGCTATGAGAAGGTACTATTTTTTAGTTAAATAAAAAAAATGAACTGATAAGTACTACCATCGATATACACAGCTCATAAAAATTAGGGGAGCACTTTGAGTACTTCTGTTTACCCCTCCAGTTCCAACTTCTTATTTTTATTTAAAAAATATATAAAATTTGTGAAATAGATTCCTTATTCATCCAGATTGAAATAGTAAAAAACAGAGAAACTTAATTTTTTAAACTAAAATTTAAGGGGGGGGGGGATTGGAATTATAGCTTTTGAATATATTATAACAATAATTTTTTCAAAATTTTGATTGTAAAAAAGAGGTAAAATCAAATTTTAGACTTCTAAGAATGCAAGCGTGAAGAATTTAGGGTCAATTTATTTCATAAAAGTTTTTGGGAGTGAATTTTATTTTACCATGTTTTTCATATTTTTATTCAATTAAAACAAACATTATTTAATTCTTCAAAAGACATAATTCTTCCATCAAACGATAAATTAGTACGATTTCAACTTAATAAGATAAAAAAAAAATCGGAAGCTGATGATACCAAATGGAATCACTGGGGGCGAAATAATGGTTTAAACCATGCATTCCCCTAATTGTTTTGAGCAGTGTTTGTATGCATGTATATTTGTAGGTTGAGACATCATGCATGGGGATTTGCTTCTCAGATTCTGCACTCACACCAGCCACCCACCCAATTATAGGACAGTGTAGGAACCGCTTTTAAATAACGGTAGGTGCTATGACAATTTATTAAATACTTAATATTTTTTTAATTAAAATTATGCATAATGCAAGAAAATTAATTCATATTATTAAAATGACGAATTAATTATTAAATGCATGCAATTTCTTTACTATATACTAATTTTCCTAAGAGTATTAAATTTAACTGTATAAATTAGTTTTTTATATAGTAATATATAATGTTTTATATATTTTAATATTTAACCCCCTAATACATACTGTTGCCATATGGCAACAAGTAACATAGTCCACTTTATTCTATTAAAGAGGGGCTCCCTCTCGACATATCTGTGTTTTTTTCATCTATTACAACCCATTTTGAAGTTTTACTTACTAATAACCCTCATAGATGACAGTAGTAAAAGTGTATTTAACCCTTTCGCTACGAAGGATTTTTGCTTCCTCGTAATATTTGATAGGAATAACTTTATCGAATCCATAGCTGTTCGGGCGTTTTAGTAATGAAAGGTTTAAAATTGTAGAGGTGAAGTTATTAGCTGCTGTGAAATTACGTGTTTTAAGTATATTAATATTAGTACTAAATACAAATGTAAATCGTTTTGAAAAAATAATTATAATTCAAGAGGGCTATTTTAAAGTATGTAGTAGTTTTCTAGTCATTCTTATCAAAATTGGATTCTGTAGTTGGTTTTGTCATAAGGCAAAAATTCTAAAATTGAAATTATTTAAATTCCAATGCAGTTATTTTGTTTCTGTATTTTTTCCATAATGTATGAGTATAAACGATACAAAAATATATTTTTGGGATGAAAAAAAATTCATGCATTACAAGATTAATTAACTTTTAACCCCTAATTTTTTTGTAAAAATAAATAAGAAGAAACATTTGAAAAAATATACGCAGATACTAAATATGTTAGTTAGGTTTGAATTATCGTCGCACGAGGGCTATTGGCTATATATTATTTTAGAACCACTGTCAAGTGACGGCATGCATGTACAAAGAGTTTTGTACTTTTTTCATAAGAAACTTAATTAAAATGAAATATGAATGTGTATGATGGTTCATTTCCAATAATTAAACCAATTGTATAAATTTTATTAAAATGTTGGTTTTATAACTCGATTATTTAAATATAAACACATTAAAAAATAGTTATTTCTGCAACAAGTGTGAAAAGTAATACTTTTTAAAACGAGTGGATTTTATTTCACGAGCGAGTGAAATAAGGACACGTGTTTTAAAAAGTTTACTTTTCACATGCGATGCAAACACTATTTTTTTATAATTGTGGGAAAAAAATGTCATTGGTCCAAAAATATTTCACGCGCATTAATACCTATATACATAAAAGGCGACTTCTGTTTGTCTGTATAGGAGGCAAAATTTTAAGAAACACGCCACAGATCGTCACGAAATTTGGAACAAAAATTTGTCACATCTCCAAAACAAACATAGGCTAATAATTTTTCGAATTAGACCATTCCTTCTATTGTTTACGAACGATTTTATGTGTCCTTTCATTTAAAAAATACACCACTTTCGCTCAAATCCGATCATTTTTTCCCCTTTCGTGATGCCATTTGGCAGAAAAATTTAAATAAAACTTTTTAGAAAATAATTGAAATTGAAATTTTTTAATTTGTTTAATATTTGTTCATTGCCTTCAGAAACTAAATTAATAATTTGGAAAAATAATTAATATATATTTCATGTGGCGTTATCCTACCAGTCCCCATTCTATTATTTTATTGTGCCCAAATGATTTTAATTATGAATTTTTTAAATACACAGTTAAGCTTATACAGAACTACGTTGTTTTTTGAAGGCCATTGCACTACAGATGCATATTAGGGTTTTATGTCTTCCTTTTTTCGCCAAATACTTTGCCAAACTCGCTAAGTTATTACAAAAAACGCGCAAAAGAGCATTTTTTTATTAGCTGGTTGGTTGTGCGATGGTCATTGAATAAATGGTAGTATGGTACATACACTTATATCGATTTGGTAATTATTATTTTCCAACCCGTGCAACACGAGGTACATCAACTAGTATTTAAATAAAAGCAGATCGATACATCTCTGTATTTTTTTAATATTATAAGTCTTATTTTTTTCACGCAATTATAAAAAAAATTTATGCATAACAATTTTAAAGAGCAATAAAAAATTCGACTAATAAAAGAGTATGACATTCTATTTTGATCAATGATTATTTGAATCAAATGGATAATAATTACCTAAAAAATTAAAATTTCTACAGCAAATTTGGCGATAAGAATGTTGGTTTGAATATGAATGATGTGTTTGACAGTTATTGTATCATAAATATAAAACTGTGTAGGCATGGTTCTATATTTATGTGTAAATTACTGTTTTAAATTCTTATGTTGCCAATTTTTCAGGCTTTTCACGGTTTAACTGTTAAAAAATTAATTGCCAGGTTCTTTTTTTTAAATATTTTTTTTTTTCATTTCAGGTGTATTGCTTAAGGCAGTTGAAGCAGTTATTTGACAACATAACAGACTAAAAGGTAGGAATTATCCATCGGTGAGATTTTGAAGTATCTTTCACTTATTTATCTTTTTAATATATTTTTATATGTAGCCTAACGAAGAAAAATAATTGTAGACGTTAGATGAGTATGCTTGATGTTATATAGTTAAAATCCAAATGTATTCAATAGAGGCTCCTATTGGGGACCGGAGCCTCCATTGAAGCCTATGTTAAAATGGTAATTTTTATGTACTTTTTTTGAAAAAAATATTTCTTTAAAAGCATTTGTCTGCTTGAGTAAAAGTCCTTAATGTGTAGTGTATGCAAAAGAAAATATAAGCAAAATATTGAGTAGTTACTGAGAAGAAGGTACAGTTGTCCTAAAATATGCACTTTCAGAAAATGTTTAACGAAAATAACGTTTAAATTAATATTTTAAGCACTCTTTTATGCGGAAAGTATTTTTAAAAATTAATTTATAATACTTCTAAGTGTAAACAAGATAAAATGTCAACTTAAAAAAAAAATAAACAGTTAAATAATAAGCGTTAAAATTGATTCTAAATTAATACAGTTGTTAAATATCTGACCATAGTTACTGAAATACTGCTTCCATAATTAGTGAAAAAATATTAAAAAATGAATTAAATTTTTTTCTCTCTTTGTTTTAATTGTAATTCTTTTTTTAATGTATTCTTTTTTTCTTTTCAGATTCAGGGGGCTGGGGAGCTCAGTCGGTTAAGCATTCGCTTAGCATGTTGAAGGACCCAGGATCGGGTCCGGGCATCGCCAAGATAACTGCAGATCTATAAACGGCCCGTGCAGCCAAAAATGTCCGACGACCCGTGTGGCGGAAGTGCACGTTAAATATCCTTCTAACTCCTAACGCTGCGTACGAAGTCACCCCCAACTGTTGCGTTGGGTGCCTACTCAGGTGTTGGCTTGTCACTTGACTGTGGTTCTTAAATACGACGCCCATCGCCAATAGCCCTCGTGTAGCTCTAGTGCGACGATAATTCAAACTACATTTTCTTTACAGATTGAAGAAAAATTCTTAGTGTGTAGCTGTAGTGTGATGTGAATCTATCCAAACGACATCAAATCGCATATATAAAATTAGAAAATGCAAAAATTGAAAATTTGTGTAATTGATTTCATAAAACTGTGTTTTGTTTCAGTTAATTTTTTTATGCACATGAACATAAATGATTTTGTAAAATGCTTTGAAGTCACTGGTTACTTAGAAGTCAATGGAAAAAAATAATTGATGAGCATAAATAATTTTTTATTTAAACTTGTTTTTATATATTCAATGACAAAATAATGTTCAGTTTTGAGTCATTTCTTTTAAATATCTACTAAATTATTTTGTAATTGTGGTAGCACGTGCAGTATATATGTAGTCAATGTATGAATGCTAATCATTTAAGAAAAATTACCTTTTTTTTATAATTGATTATTTATATTTGTATCTAATACTAATGCTACATTTGTTTTAACTGTTTCTAGCTTCTGTATTATTACTACTTCTAACAAAATAATTGTGTGTTATAGTTTGAAACATAACTTTTAATCAAGTTTGTCATCTGATATAAATAAACTTTATTGTTTTTTTTATTTTCTGTGTCCATTTGTTTTGATTGTTACTGCCAAGAACCAAAGATAAAATATTTCTTATTAAAAAGCAATTAAAAATTTAATGTAGGTAATTAATAACTTTATTTAGTTCATGTAGGAGTCTGGAATTCAGTTAAATTTGTACTATGTGTACTATGCAAATAAACTTATATTCAGATTAAATTTATATTTTACATAAAATTTTCAAATTACAGGTGATGTTTTCCTACACTTTGTTTAACTCCAGAATTAATAATTATAAGTGTATTGGATGGGTGGTGGTCTGTCATTGAATTGCCTACCCTGTTTGATTTTGTTTGTTTTGTTGAAAAAACGAAAAATGTTCATTAATGTAAAAAATATGATACAAAAGAAACTGTAAACAATGATTATTATTTCTGCTAAGAAACCATTAAGTAATCAATGTATTATAATAAATTGATTACTTAACGCTTTCCTGCCTTAAATAATATGTATCATTTACAGCTTTCTTTTTGGTATCAGACTTCTTATTATAATGAACATTATTCAATTTTTTAAAAATAAAACAAACAAAATAGAACGGGATGGCCAATTCAATGATTCCCTCACCACCAGCCATCCAACGCACCCCTTCCCCCTCTCCTGCCCCTCCCCCCCCCAATAAACACCTTCCCCTCTCCTCCCCCCCCCCAAAAACGACCCCGCCCCAAAGCACCCCCCCCAACACCCCCCACGCCTACGTAACCCCCCCCAACTGTCAATCACGGCTATGTTTGCATAGCAAGTTTGCATCAAGTTTAAAAGAAAGGAAAATAAACATTTGCAACAAGTTTATTGCAAGTTTGCAGGTTTGATTCGTACGTTTGCTTCAAACTTGCAATGCAAACTTCCAGCAAGTTTGAATCGTGTCAACTAGGAAGTTTGAATCACGTTTGCTTCACACTTGCAGGCTTGCTTTGCACACTTGCTGCAAGTGTGCAGGCTTGCATTGTAAGTTTGATGCAAGTTTGTTGCAAATGAAAATTGCTATCTGGGATTTTTTGTTTTGTTTTTAATCTCTCTCATTAATACGTTTTAAGAAGCCTTTCACCTTGATGGTGTACTTGTACGTGAGGCAACAAGGAAACGCTAGATGGTTGAGTCGCTTATTGATATATATTATTAATGTTCTATTAACGTAGTCAGACAACAACATTCTATTAACGTATAGTCGTGGCAACTTCGGCGATATTGTGACCCGCGTTCACAAATACCATTATTCTAGTAAACGACGAGTGAGGAAAATGAATTGCCACTAAATTGCCTCGGGAGGCGTAAAGAAGCGCTCGTCACAACTCCAAAACTTCTAGTTGCCGTGCATATGTACGTATTAGTAAGAGTTGAGAGATTCCAGGTCTAGGGTTCGAAATTAGCGGGTGCATGGTTGCACTGTCATAAAAAAAAATTGTGCATATAAGTTTTCAACTTGGGTGCATGACGTGCATACGCATTCCGGAAGTAGCGAAACTCCGGCGATCCTAAAGGAGCAAAACTTCAACGATCCTAAAGTTGCGCAACTCTAGCTATTTGAACACATCTATTTTCATGACTTTTGATAGTTTTTCGCTCAAATGCATGACTTTCCATATGCGCAGAAACCCTGCATTTAGGCAATTTTTATGTAGAATAGTTTGTTATTTTAACTTGTTATTTATATTATTTGTGTACAGACTTGTAAGATTTTGTAAGACTTGGGTGCACTCGTGCATCTGGCATGAAAAGTTAATTTCGACCCCTGTGAAAGGGAAAAGCTTTTACTTTTGAACTGATTGGTCAGTTAATAAAAAAAATGAAAAATAGACTGTACAAAACAAATCGGGGAGCGCATGGCTTAAACCTTTTTTACTACCAATTATACCAGTTGGAATCATCAGCTTGCAATTTTTGTCTCACTAAGTTGAGGTCGCACTTATTTATCGATAGAGGGAAGAATCATGTCTTTTGAAGAATTAAATAATGTTCGTTTTTATTAAATGAAAATATGAAAAAAATGGTAAAATAAAATTCACCCCTAAAATTTTTACAAATAAATTGGCCCTAAATTCTTAACGCTTGCATTTTATAGATGTTTAAAAATCGATTTTAACTGTTTTTAAAAGAATATTTTTAATAAAAATTTTATAATCATAAATTTTGAATAAATTATAATTTTTCACCCTTAAATTTTAATTAAGCAATTAAGATAATTCCTCCTGATTTTTAACATTTCAATCTAGATGCATAATAAATCTATTTTACAAATTTTAGTTTTTAGAATAAAACAAAAAGTTGGAACTGAAAGGGTTACCAAAAATGTGCAAAGTGAAGTGGGCCCCCTAATTGTTTTGAGCAGTATAATTACGGGGCCGTTTGTCAAATTTTACATATTGTTGCAAAAAATCTATATTGAATTTAAGGGATTATTATTTTATTATTTGTATTAATTTTTAAATTTAGGCGTGGGTTAGAGTATTAGTGGAACGCTTTGCTTTGTTGTTAAGAAAAGTTGTGAGAAACGCTTTTGAATACTCTTCCTAATTATTGAACAATTAGAGGGCTTATTGGGTAACGGGAAAACGACACTTTTTTTTTAAACTACTGATAGTAACCAATTGCGAGATTCTTTTTACATCAGAATGAAGCCACGCAGTGCAAAGCTAAACTGCCCTGTTCAGGTAAACTGCAGTAACCAAAACAATGAACTAGACCATTTTTGCTCTGAAATAATCAGCATTTCAGTATACTTCTTTACAAGTATGAGTTATTGAGTACTTGCAACAATGGTCCGAGTCAATTAATCTAGATACTGCAGCTTACCTGCCCACACCAGTAAAATGGACTAAACGATTCCACCGATTATATTGTAAATCAGGAAATCGCGCATCACAGGTATTGAGATTCCGGAAACTTGAACTGTTTCCTCGTGCAATCAGGTGCGATATGAGGAAGCGAAATGTCTTCAAAAATAAGACAAATTTTACTAATGAAAAGGAAACTAAGTTCTTATCTCTTACAACCACATTTAAATATTATTATTATTGCTCTGTTAAATGTGCTTCCTTATTTTAGTGATTTTATGCAATAAAAAAAGCTCTTATACATATAATATCTTGTTAGTTTTGTATTTTATTTTGTGAAATGGTCACTGTACATAGGCCTTTCGTGACCCGAGATATTGGCTACTCATTAAAGATTCCGGGTTCTAAACCCAGCCGTCCTGTAAACGAACCGTGCTACCAAATGCACAGAGACGACGGGCGTGCTTGCTTAACGATATCATTCCGCTCAAAGTTTCGTTAGGTGCTAGCTGTTAAGTGCTTCGTAAGTGGCTGTGAGGAAGCTCCGTACCGAGGGTAGAAATAAACACCCAAAAAATTTTAAACTCTACTCACTCAATCGGCGCGTATACATAAGCCATCAAATCCATGGATTGAAGAGCTAACTCTGCAATTTTTCCCTCTTAGTTATTTTCTCCCAGACATTGCAGGGTTCATTGGGGGGTTTCACAAACCCTGAAAAGAAGGAGGGTTTGATGTTTCATACCATGGATTCGGCCACAAGACTCATTTGGGTTTAAAAATGCTGCTCGAGCTCTTCTTTTCCCTAATTAGGATTTTGTCATTCCATGGATTCGATGGCTCATGAAAACGCGCCTTATATTGCTTTGTCTACCAACATCTTTAACACATCAACATTGGTGCAAGAAGTTTTCCTTTTGTAAATAGAAAAGTAGTTGATTATCTTTATTATACAACAACTTAACTTTGGGACGTTGATTTTATGTTTAGTTTTCTTCTCTAATCCCTGCTCGTTCAATCACACTTTTCTGTCAATAGGTATAATTATTGCGCTTTCTTGAATCCTACTGACCCATTCAGTAGTCCGAGCAGTTTTGCTTTGCATGAATTAACGTTGCACTAGACCGTGTGTGGGCTATGGACAATCTGATCTGAGAAAATATTCTTGCACGAGAGGCACGTATTTATAAGGTTTTTTCCTTGATAATTGCTGTTAATTATTAATCCTCCCATAGTCAATATATGTTAACTAAAGTAATGGTTTTTTTTACACTAATGACCCCACGTATAGTTCTAGTGTGATGACTAGAGAGTTGAAAAATAAACCAACTTGGACTGCGAAATTCAGTAAGGCTGGGTAACTCCAGCCTCTGTACAGTGTACAACGTTGATCGTATCTATAGAATATCCATTTATTTTCTACTTTCTATATAACAGAATCGATTTGATCTTTAACGTTTTGACTAAGTGAAAAGTGGTTATTTAAGTTACCATCATAGTCATATGTATATATAAAAAAACAATTGAGATTGTAATTCGTTTGATCATATTTAAATTGGTCCTATTTTGAGTGTTTTGAAAAACCTATTCGTTTGTGGTGCTGCCATCTACCAGAATAAGGCTTAAGTAAAATCTGAACTGAGAAATTGACTTATGTTACTTTGAAACTAACCTTTTTTTTTTTACTTTTGAGATATTGTTGGTGAATTTCATTTTGATTTTTTAGTTGCCAAAAAACTCCGCAGTATAGAAGAGTTGCTGACTTAAATATGCGTTGGAGCCGGGGTGGCATGTTGGGTTAAGGTGTCAAGAGATACCTTCGTTGTTTTAAAAAGTTATAAAAAAAATGCATTGTCAAAGAATTGATGACTCCAATATTAACTTATTTTTTCATTGGGTTTCTTAGTTATCAAGTGTGCTGGGACTTTGATTATATGCTACATTTTAACTTTTGACAGTTCTTGTATCGAATGTGCTCGAACTTCTATGAAATAAGTTTAAAATTTATATCTTCTTGCCCCTTTGTTTAGACATGGCCCGCTCTGTGATACTATGTGGACTTGAATATACACCACTTCTATACTTTATCACATCGCGTATAGAATGTGCTGGTGCCACTTTATGATTTATTTTGAATGTTTAACTAACTTAGATATTAAACTTATTTGTTTGATATCAATCTCTTCTTTTTGCCCCTTTGTGCATTCATGGCCGCTCTGTGATCGGCATTGTGGACTTGAATATACGCTACATTTTAACTTTGCCAGCTCGTGTATCAAATGTGAACTTCATTAAAGTAAATTTTAAAAAATGTCTCCTCTTTTTTGCCCCTTTGTGTAGACATGACCCTCTCAGCGATCGACGTGAACATCGTGGACTTCGAATATACGCCACTTTTAACTTTGTCACTGGTGTTTTAACGCGCTTGTGGTAGCTCAAACCAAAGGGTAAAACGTTTAAACATGTATGCGTATATATCAAAGGTGCTTGTGCCATTTACTTTAAATGTCTAACTACTATGCAGCCAACGTAAATATGTCGTCTCTTGCGTGCAGACATTGCCCGGTCCGTGATCGGCATGTGCATTGCACATATTGGACTTGAATATACGCTATTATTACAGTGGTGGCCAAAAGTGTGGACATTTTTTGAAAAGTTTAATTTTTTTCAACACTGTGTGCTTGTGGAATATATTGATTTTCACTTTTGGCACTTTTATTACTATTCTAATTTGACATTAAATTGCCTTCAATTTAATGTATAAACGTTTGTATTTAAGTGAAAATTAATATAGCTTACTAGCACACAAAGTTACGTGAAACTTAAAAAAAATTGTCCACACTTTTGGCCACCACTATGTACATATTTTTTTTACTTTATCACCTCGTGTATCGAAGGTTTCTCTTTATTTATTTATTTTAAACTTCCATGCAATAAATGTGTCTTCCCCTTGTGTGCAGACATGGCGCGCTCCGTGATCGGCATGTACATCGTGGGCTTCTTCTTCGTGTTCGTGTCCTTCTTCACCGGGGTGGCCGGCTGCTGGAAGCGCTCCAAGGGGAACATCCTCGCCACGGGGCTGCTGCAGATGCTGGCAGGTGAGTCCCCCCAACAACCAGTACCACCTACACTCTTACAAAAAAACATGCGATTTTAACTCAGTCTGAGTTAATTTTCACTCCTCCAGTCTTGAAAATGCACTTACCCGAAAGGAGTGGATCCTTTGTGTGTTAAACCTGCGACAGGTCATTCCAAACGAATGATTTTAACTCAGTCTGAGTTAATATATTCACTCCTTTCCAGTGTCGAAAATGCACTTCTCCTACTGGAGTGGATTTCACTCCTTTGTTTTAAGAGTGTAGGGCAGGAGGCCTGCGATCAGAGTTTGACGCACCTTGGAAACCACTAAATTTTATTCCGTATTTCTAAATAGACGTGTACTTCGAACAAGTACAGGGTGTCCGTAAAAGAATGTCCGAGTTTTAATGGTATACTACAGAAGTTTATTTTATACTACATCATACATGATATTGAAGGAAAGCTAACCTAGTTTTTCCTATAAGTGCTCAATGTGTGCGCCTTTATTGATACGGCACACATCCAAACAAAAAAGCAATTCTTCCCATACTGTCTGCCGCAAGTCCAGAGAAATGGAAGCAAGTAATGAATTGATGACACTGCAACTGCAAAAACGATGTACCGGTACAAGCGCATGCGCTTATCTGAAACTGTAGGAGTTATTCTTTATCACCTTTATTCTCACTGTCAAAGACAACTGTCGAACGATTACTGCTGATACTATATTACAATTTGAATTTCGGACATTCTTTTAAGGACACCCTGCGTATTAGAAATGCTGCCAACATTGAGAGACTGGCAATCGCGTTCAATAAAAGTCTCTCAATGGTAATTGATGCCATTCAGTTTTTATATCTTACAGTCGAACGCCGACAATTGACACCAACTGCCGCCAATGCTAGCCAAATATTGTCTGCAATGCTTCAACAGCAACTTTTTTTTACTTAAGGGAAAATGAGCGCTATCGGTCGCGAGTCTGTGATAAAATAATGTGCCTAGTGAAAAAAAATATTTTCTATGCCACATTTCTTTGGCTGTCTTGGAATATTTTTACAAAAGGTTTTTTAAATGATAAAATGTAGCTGGACTTGCCCGTCGGAAACATACCTCCTTAAATTTGTGAGCAACAGGAGAGTTGTCAATTACGCTTACATCTCAGAACTAGGCTTGTATGTAGCCTTAAAATAAATAATAATCCTTTACATTGTTCTAAAAGTTTTGAGTGGGAAGAGTTTGAAGACAATGCAATTAGTGGACTGATATTAAGGTTTTGATTATTGAATAATCCAGGCCGATGTGCAAGTAAACTATCAAATCTAAACTTCAAAATCTAATGTGTGTTACTCATTTTTGTTGGCTTTCTTATCTATGTAGTATTTTCTGTTGTTTTCTCGAAGAGGCTATATTTTGTGTCTCCTACAGTCAGATGACGGAATAAGGATTTATAAAAACATTTTTTTTTTCCCAATCAGAAACAGAAATCAATCAGATTTGTAAAAATATCTATTTTTTTCCCCGATTAGAAATACAATCATTCCGTTGACCATTTCGAATTAAAATATCAATAATAAGTAGATGAATAAATTGTTTTTTGATTTTGCAGCTCTCGTTGATGCTGGAGCCATGGGATTGTGGCATGGAGTGCACTACTATGACTACCAGAAGTTAACCGATGAGATGTCATACTACAATTGGCCAGATGTAAGTAATATGTTCATGTAACTTTTCAGAAAGTAGTCAAACTTTTTTTATATTGCCGAAATATATCCTCTTGCGACCTCATTTGGGGACATTTTTTAAAACATCCGTACAAACATAACACGTTAATTAGTTCCGAAATTGATGAGGTCCGATAGAAGAATATCCAAGCTTGAAATCCAAACTAATGACTTGGACCATTGTTGCAAAAACTTAATAATTTTAATCTATAAGAAAGTATACTATAGTTGGTCTATTTAGTATGTAAGCTTGGAAAGCATGTCCTCCCTCATCCACAAGTGCGTTTTCTGAAAACGGGGTGATAAATAGGTGTTTCATTTTTTCCCCCACCCTACATGGGAAAATATGTTTTGATTGTAAATCTCAAGCGCGCTAGGATTAAATAAGTGATGTTCCCCCCTTTTCTTAGAAAACCCAGTGAAGGGATGAGGGAAGAGAGTTTTTTTCGAAGCTTACATTCTGGCTAGAAATGGTATAAATGGGGTTAAATTATTTCTGGGCAAAAATGCTCCAATACATTATTGTGGTTACTGCAAATACATTATTGTGGTTACTGCAAATACATTATTGTGGTTACTGCAGTTTATCTGCCCACGGCAGTCACTTTAGCTCTTCTAACTAACCAAAATTCAACAAAACCTGAACCAAATTTTATTACAATAAACATCTCTTACTACAGGTCCTGAAGACGCCAGGCGTGACCCAGTTCTTCTTTGGCTGGTCCTACATTCTGGCCTGGATCGGCGTCGGGATGTGCCTGCTCACCGCCATTCTCTTCCTCGGGGCAGCCTGCTGCGTTGTTCACGAGAAGAAGGCTGAGCAGCAGAAGAACATGCAGTACCTCATGCCCGTGTACCCGGACAAGAGGCAGCCCCCGTACGGGTATGGGTACGCCTACCCCGGGCCATACTACACGCACGGCTCGCAGTACGGCGGGCCGTACAGCTACTAGATACTGCTGGGATGGGGATTGTGGGCTTGCCGAACATGGTTGGAATTGTGTGTGTTTTTTAGGTATAGTTTTGTGTATTCTTTAACACTTTGACTGCCACCTTATACAAATGGCTTAAAGGAATGTTTTTGGCCAAATTCTGTTTTTTGTCTCTTGAAAATGAGTCTATGTTAGAAGGCCATGGTATTTGTAAAGTAAAGACAACTCGCAGAACAAATTTAAAGAAGGATAACCTGAGTTGAATTTGACTCGTGAAATCTCTTGAACACAAACGGTTTTGAATTAAATTTTTATGGCAGCCAATGTGTTCATGTGTGGGGAGTTTCCATACTTGTCTTCCTGGGTTAAGAAAGAGCCAAACCACAATCTTGGAATGACAAGTAAAAAGATAAAAGTAATAAAAGTATAAGAGAGATGCACAGAGTTCAAGAGGACGTAGTATTTTGGTTTTAACCAGTGGGTTTTTGACAGTCTCTAACACTTCAAAATTATGCTTATTTAAAGGCTATTGAAATTCAATTTTCTTTTATCGAAAAATAGAGTTCATTTGTTCTAATTACTGTATTTCAATTTTTTTTATTTATAAGGTTATGAATAACTGTCAGCAAGTAAGCTTGTAGAAAAAAATCCATTAATTATATATCTGAAATCGTGCATATGAATAGTACATTAATTGTCTTAATCAACCCGGTTCTGGAATAATAGCCCTCGTGTACCTCGAGTGTAACGTTAATTCAATCAAAAACCAGCTCTTAACGTAGAGGTTATTTAATGATCCTTTGCATCACTCCTCATCCACTGTTTATTAATTTACAATCCAGTGTATGGCAAGCCTACCTAATCCAATTCCTCAAAATACACTAAAGACTTTTCATCCAGATTTTTGTTTTGAATATACTTTTGTGCCACTTTTTTTGTCAACTTGCTTCAAATTTATGAGTGCTCAATTATGGACTCAAGACGTCCATTCCCTTTGAAAGAAGAAACGTCAGAAATTACATGAAAATTTATAAATAGAACCACAAGTGCTGAGAGTATTATATTGCAAAAATAAAGAAAATAATAATAATTTCTATTGTGCACACCATCAGTTGGCAATTATTTGTAAAATGTTCGTCAAGTTTTAGATGCCCCTCTAAGATAGATTTCTTTATGTATATCAGTTGCAATTTGTTGTGCTGGGTACTTAAGATAGCCTGTTTTTTATTTAAGCTTAAGACCATAGCTTAAATATAAATAATGTGCCTTAAAAATTAAAAAAATATATATAGTTCATTTGAAGATCAAGTGATATAGTACTTAAGCATGTGTTGATCATAGGGTTCATTATGTAACAACATGCATGTTTTAAAATAAGAAATGACCTGCATTTTGAATGCTACTGGCTAACATGGTTACGTATAGTAACATACTATATGAAAAGTCCACAATTTCGAGGCAATGTTTTTGGTGGATTATAAATTGGTTATAAACACCATTGGTGTGAATAGATAAGGAATACTTCTATGTTCACTATTTAACATGGAGCTTAAGAATGGTTGCTAAATCGGGAAAATTTTAAAATTTTGACCATTCTTCTGCAGCTTGTGTTTAAAACAACTATCTATTTTTAGCAACCCTAAAGCTGAAAGTTGCCAGAAAAATAGCCAATGCGTCTCAAAGTGTATACTAGAGCTGTTCCATAGTGCAGTTTTACTAGAATGATTTTTTAACCTATACAAAAGATTCAAAGTAAAACTGCCTTTAATAATTTTTTGGAATTTTAAACTTAATTTGTGTACGTTAATATTTTTTGTGGTTTCTGTTCTAAGTGTATTTCACAGTTGAGAAGAACAGTGCTATGTATGTATGTTTATGATGAAAAACATATTTTTAAATGTTAGAATGATGACTTTAATCTAAACAGAATTTTCTGAACACAAGATGGAAGGAATTAGGTTTTTGAACTACTTATTTAACACTAGTATGTTTTGAAGTTTAAAAATCTATATATTTTTAATGTATTTTTGTTGTGCATTTGTTACACAAGATTAACAGTTGGTTTTTATGTAGTATAGTTTTCTATAGCCATCACATCTCTGTAAAAAAATATTTATGAACAATAGAATCCAAATTTTTCTATTTAATTCAAAATATTGTTTTTTGTGGAGGGAAAAAATAATGTAATATTGAATCATGTAACTGATTTAATACTATACCTACAAATATAAATTTAGTACAATTAATAATTTTAATGAAACTAGCAACATCTTAACTTAGCAATTATATAAGCTGCCAAAGTTACTGAACATTAAAACAGATGTGAAGTTATAGAAAACTGGTAATAGGAAAAATATTGTAAATACATTTTGTCATGTTGTGTATCATTGTCCTTTTATGTGGAACTTAGAATATTTTACAGAATCCACTAAAGTTGTGTCCTGTGAAATGTACTTTTGAATATTTGTAAAAGCTGTTTTATTACAAATCATGATGGATTTTTAACATTTCTATACCATTTTAGAAGGAAAAATTGGTGTTCATTTTTTTTATAAATATTTATTTTTATAAAATGTATAAGAAAAGATCTTTATCGCTAAGATCTGATTTTAATTATTTTTCAGGGAAGTTTTACTCATGTCCTTCGAATTATGACAATTTTAAATAAAATATTTTTTAAAAAATAGTTTTATTTCAATACTTATACTCATCAAATTATTGGGAACAAGGTTTAACCAATCATATCATTAATTTCGAAAAATATAGTAAAAAAATTAATTTCTCTTAAGGGGATGAGTGTTTGGGTCAAAAATTCCGATTTTCTGTTTTTTTTTCCATTTTGCTTATCTTTAATTTAATAATTTAAGACCAAGATTATCGATTTCTGTTTAGTGGTTTTCTTTTTATAAGCATTTTTAAGAAACTCATCAGCTCTTCAGTTTTCTTTTATGTTTCCTGAAATATAAGATTTTTTTTAACAGTTTGGAACATTTTTCTCAGGAACTAAAAAAGATAACATTCTTTTTTTTTATTTCTTCCCCATTAAAAGCTCCTTGATATGAACTGGGGAGTTTGAAATGTCTCAGCTCAAAATTATATATATATATGAGAGAGAGAGAGACACAACCTGACTTGTACCCCTCAAAAACATTTTTTACCCTCAATTAAACTTCATTACGGCTATAATCCGTTTCCCACGAACTTTTATGAATCAACCACCTACGAATTGATCTTTTAAAACCTTTCGCATAACAAATTCCTATTTCTGATTGGTCGGTCTGAAAGAGTCGTAGATATTTTTGCCATCTCTGGAACATTCCATCCTCATCCCTTGTCGACTACAGACGCTAGAACGATGCTTACTTAATTCAATAAAGAGATTAACTTTTATCAAAGTTTCCCTGTTGACTTATTTTACATATATATAACCTTAAATCTGATTTTTTATGTGTTTTTTTTTCAATACACACATTTTAAAAAAAATTACTGTAAAAGTATTTTTTAATATACCTCTTTTATTTAAATTGAGGATATGTAAGGAACAAAATATAAAAAAAGTTTTCAATGATACCTCATATAGTTCCTGATAAAAATATTTCTAAAGTTATTAACAAGGGCAAGATAGAAAAATTCTGACTCCCCTTAAATGATTTGAAATAAGGACAATAGTTTTATGACACATAAATTTGTAACTGATTATAGAAAAACCTCCATTAATAGATATTTGGATTAAAAACACATAATTATGTAGTTACTCATTTTAAATGTGGCTTTAAAATAGAGACAAAGTCTTTGTTATCAAAATCTTAGTTTTTTCATTTAAATTTTGTCGTTCTAGGAAGCAGTAAAAAAATAAAATCAACAATGCTTAATTTTTATGTTTGTGGGGAAATACTTTTTAAGAAAAATTGAAAACCAAATATTAATAATCCACCTAATATATATAATGCAACACATTTAAGACATAAACATACAGGTTATCTAAAATAAAATTTAATTGTACATCAAAATATAAATGACTTAAAGTCACTCTGCATTGCTATATATTGCTGATGATGAGATTTACAAAAAATGATGTTTATACACACATTTTACACATCACAATGTTAACTCTGTATATAACATTTTAAAGAACGATATACATGTGCATTACTGTTAATGGTATGTTTAAATGCCAGTACTGTTGCTGTCTTTTTTTGGCAGCTAACTAAACTCCAGACTTTAGTCACAAAGGTTTATTAAACTAAGCCTTGTAACTAACTTGAGCCCAACGACATTATTTCTAAAATTTGTCCTTTTAAACTCCTTGACTGTTGTAATTCTATCACTGTTACGATAATTATCAAAGGTAGTATCGGAATTAATGCATTTGGACAAGACTTTCAAAATGATTATAAAAAAGTTAAAAATCACATTATTTGTTGTAACAACCTTACGTGAAAGAGTCAATGATTTCATATCACAAATAGAAATATTCACAGTAATACTGCAGTCAATCAGTTAAAAAAAATATTTTTTAGTTGAATCACCTGATTTAATAGTAGTCTAATCGGAGATGACGATTTCCTCAATAGGTTCTGGTTCTTTTTGATGAATTTCTTCCACAATAATATCTTTCTCTTGTTCTATGAATAGATCAAAGTCGGCTTCTGCCTCTGCCATGGCCTCTGCAGTTGGAACGGTCCTAGTTTCTGGTGTGGCATTTGATAGGCTCATTTGGGCAATATTTGGCAAGTGTTCTGGCGCTGCTCTTGGCGAAAGTGGGGGCGGTTCGTCTTGTTCTGAAGGCTTTTGGTACAGTAGAAGAATGTCGTGTTTGATTTCTTTCAGCTTTGCTTCATCAAGATCGCTGCATAGACCCTAGAAAAACAGTATTTTTACTTGGTATACAATAAGCAATTTTAGTTTAAATTTATGTTTAAAAATATCGAAGGAACATGTAAACTATTGGAATAAGTATTAGGTGATCCTTCAGCTCCCATTGATATAAAAAGAAAAACCTTGCGACAGAGCTTTAAAATTTAAAAACAACACCATTATTTTTTCCATCGTAGTTTCAGTTCCTTAGGGTAGAACTCATTAACAAAGAGAGCATAATAATAATTACTATTTTTGATAAACAGGATGACCATAAATCAAAATTGACTGTGGTTTTGGGTCTTTCTTTTAAAAAACTAATCTGGGCGTAAATACTTTTTTTGGTAGGGAAGCCCAGTCGGTAAGGCATTAGATTTTACACCTTTAGGTCTTAATATGGCATATAATCTTCAACAGAGCTACTAAATAATTGGATTACAAAGCAGTTACAAATTAAAAAAAAATTATGATGAAGGATAAATGTGTTAGATTTGAATGTAAGGGAGACATCATACGCAGCGCTAGGATTTTGAAGGATATTTCATGTGCACCCCCTCCACATGGGGTATTATTCGTAGGACACTTTGGCTGCACGGGCAGTTTTATATGTCACCATTTATTTTGGCGATGCTCGGACCAAAACGTGGGACCTTTCGCATGCTAGGCGAATGCCTAACCGACTTGTCTCCCCAGCCCCGATCTCAAGATGGATCTCCTAAGAACGCTTATTAATAAAAACAATCAACTGCTGTTGTTGTGTGCCTCGAGGGCGTAGCCTGAGAAGGGTTTGCAGCAGCTTCCATTGGTACAAGGCTTTGAGCACATGAGTGGTGGAAGTCTGACTTCTGCTCCGAGATTATGCCACCTCTTCAATTTATGCATGTTGCTTTAGGGGATAAACATTCTCCAGGCAGCCTGCACCCATGGTACTTCTCTATCACTCCTGAAAAAGAGTCATACAGTCCACTATAAGTAGACTCATAAGTGGACACATCAGGTGTCTCTCTTTTGAACTTGGACGAAAGACATATTTCACGTACACGAGGTGTAATACTGCAGAGGCTTCTCCAGATCACATTTTACAGTGTCTTGTTCTGGAGAAGAATGACCTCTACTCTAGTCTCTTATTCGTATTTGATTTCCTCAAGTCTTTTAAGCTCATTGACTAGGTCTGGCTGGACCAAGAGGTAATAAGTCAACAACAACAAACTCTATCACTGCCCACAGGACTTTAGGGCCAACAGATTGAATGAGTGTTTTCACTGCACTGTGACGAGTGTAGAGTTTATAGAAGGATTCAGCATAGATTTAAAAGTAAACTATTTATTAAGAACATTTAAAATAATCCCGTTAAGAACTCGGGACAAAACCAACAAGTCATATCTGACACATCAAGTTACAATCTCTTTCTCCAATCTGTCGCATTCAGTCCTATATAGCTTTAGATGCCAAACACTATCTCGCTGCTGCCAGATCACAAGGCACGCCGCTTGGTAGTAGGTTGCATGCCACTCGGTTGCGCAACAGCTGCCGCAGGTTGGAACACAGATGATCTCGGCCATGTGCTGCACTGAGGATGGTTTATGCAAGCACTGGAGCAGACATGGAGCACAGAACTACGAGGAAATCGATCTAGGCAACTGAATCCTCACAGCACATACTCAGAACAACATAAATTTGCATGCCTTATCTCGGATCCAAAACCACCATTTCGACTGGGGGACAACAAAAAAAATCAACTAAAAATATACAAAATATACTTTACCTCATACCAAGGATAGATGATCTCTGTAGATTTCTCCAGTTCGTACATCTCCAGCGCACAATCGATGCAGGCAACTGTGATGTGCTCTGCCTTGTAGAGCAGACACTTCCTGCTGGTGTAGAAGTCGTTCATGAGAGACAAGCATGCCTGGCTCATGGCTCTGTGATGGGCGGCGATGGCAGAGCTTCGGGCAAAAATCAGTTCCAGAAATGGCAGCAAGTACTGTAAAAAAATTGAAAAAAAAATTTGTTTAGAGTTACTAGATGCCATTAGGTCATATAATGCAGGGGTTCCCAACCAGTGGTATGCGTACCACTTGTGGTACGAGGGAATATTTCAGGTGGCACGCGTGAGTGATGTGAGCAACATGAAGCTATCAGTAGCTTCAGTACCCATGTGAGCAAGCAAGCATATTACTCACTATTCTAAACATTAACATCATTTTAAAGAGAAAACTTTAATTAACTTCCGGATCGGATTTTGCTGAGTTTGTACTATTTTTTAATTTGTTTGTTTTTAGACCAATAGGTAATAGACAAAACTGAAAATTAATACAATTTTAATCTTTTTATTTCTCCTTTATTATAAGCAGCATTGTTACAAATAAACAAGTATCTAACCATTAATCACAAAGTTTTCTCATGAATTTTACTCAAAAAACCTTTTAACACTTTTAGAAGAGTAAATATTGTAATTTTATTAAAATATTCACGTCTGGTGGTACGCCAAAATTTCTCAAAAAGGCAAGTGGTACGCGGGTGCAAAAAGGTTGGGAACACCTGATATAGTGGATTCTGCTCTTAGTCCAAGAAAAGATAACCATTGCTTAGAAAATCATCATTTATTATTATCAGGTTAGGCATTACAGTAAATTAGGTCACTACAGCAGAAGGCTCCCAAGCCGAGAAGTGTTAATGGTCAGGAATGTGGTAAGAGTGCGATTAATAATTGGGTGGACTTGTGTGGTTCGTGCAAGAGTAAGGTTGCTCAATAGGCTTGACCACCAATATTGCAGCCCCATTCGAGAAAAAAAACTAACAAAATTAAGAACATTTTAAAAATTAAAGAATGTAAAATTTAAAAAAAAATTCCTGGATAAATAAATTTCTCTATTTTCCAGAGTCCCCAGATATTTTGACTGTACTAATATATATATTGTCCCGCCAGGGCTAGATATGTGGGTCCTTTTTGTGGATTAGACTATCCCTTTATACCACTGAATAAAAATAAAGGGGTGTTCAGACAGATTCAAACGTGAACAACTTTATTTAAAACAGCAACATTAGAAAACGGTTAGAAACTGATTTGAAGCACACAACTGCAGTATTTAGAGGTACGATGACATACCATTGCAACACTTTATCAGAAACCTCCAAATTTCTGGCATGGCGGCCACAAGTCCACCCTCACCTCCCCAGTTTATATGTTTTTTTTAGCTGCTTCGCACTAAACCAAAAATAATTTAAACCTATTTATCGTTTTGGTAGTTGTCTTTTTTTTTATGGGATGGCAGTTCCGGCTAAGTGTGAAACAGATTCGCATCTCTCTCCCATGATGAAGAATATGCAATACAAAAGGGATAAGCATAAGGAATAGGCATTACAAAATTTTAACATGACTCTTTTCCAAAGAATGAATAGCATTTTTTTATGAGTATGTGTAGGGGAGGGGGAGGTACTTGCATTTAAATTATGTCTCCCCCACCCACACACAAAATTACTATTCCCCACTTCTGGTGGGAATGGCAGCAAGTACAGTAACAGCAATAAGTGAATGTAAAGTCGTCAGACATTTATTGTACTAACATATACAGTAGAACCCCGATTATCCGAGTTAATGTGGACCAAGACTAAATCGGATAACCGAAAAACTCGGTTAAAGCGAAAAATTTAAATAAAACAATTCTGTATGTCTAAGTGTATATTTTAACAAGTACAAATGTTATGCAGACTACGTGCAATTCATATGCAGGACATTGAAATAGTTCTTTCACTTCAAAAAGTCTTTATTGTTTTTTGTTTTATGTTATTTTGGCGTTTCTCGGCAGCAATGTAAGAAAAGTAAAGGGGGAATTATTGTTGGATTTCTTTTCCTGAAGGTTTGTGAGATCATGTTCTGTTCAGAATTTTTTTCGGCAGTCGTCGGAAAAATCCTAGAAATATTTCAAAGCTCGGTTAAAGCGGAAAATCGGGACTGTACTGTACAGTCAACGACCTAGGCGGTGAATGAATCCAGAATCACCAAGGTCATTTTGATGAAAACACAAGATATAGCTATGACCTAAGGGGCACTTAATTGGCACCAAATCACCTTTTTAATTTACTGATATTTTGGAGATTTACAGCATTTAGCATAATCGAGAGTAAAATTTAGGGGCCTCGAAATTTTGGGCTTTAGGTGTGGGCCTTAGGGAGGAACAGGTCATGTTCTTACATATTTGCACTAGTTCAAAAATTGAGTGATTCTAGGTAAAGTAGGAAGAACGAATTTGGACAGGAACACAGATTAAACTACCTCTAGCCATTTTTGTATACTTTTTATTAAAAAAATTATCAATACATATGTATAACTTAAAATTATCAATAAATATGAATACTATGATAAATATACAATTAAATAAATTTTAAACTTTTTAATTTTAAAGGTTTTGATGCTATCTTTTTAAAACAAACCTTTAGTTTTGACCGTGGTGACCAAAAAAAGAATTGAAACTTTAGATATAAATCTTAAGCCATGTTCTAAATGTATTTCCGAATAATGAAAACCTTCTTGAACAAACTTTTGATCAAATTTAAGTGAAGTTATACCTATTAATGCGTAGTGTCTGAAAGTCAAGTGACACTTCACACTTCTTGTTAAAAATGCAACATGTAACATAAATAAATAACAGTTTAGAGTTCATTTAAAGTTAATAAAAATAGTCAGGGTTCATACCCTATCTATGGTACTGAAATTCAGGAGTTTTTTAGGAGTGCAGCATGTAAATTCATGATGTTAACTGGGAATAAAATTGAACACGCTTAAGTTTATTGTTGTTACAGTCTAGTGACTTCACTGCACCTCAAATGATGAAAAGAAAATCTTCGTTTAAAGAGTTGTGCGGTGCATTATGAGACATTAACTGCTATCACGAAATTCGAACTCATTTTTCTACTGCACATGAGCAGTACATATTCCATACAAAGCACAGGATAAGAACAGCAGAGAAAGAAAAACGATTCATGAGTCATGAATCGTTTTACGTTTTCCGCTGTTTTTATCCCGAAAAAATTACGTCATGAATCATGACGTAATTTCTTTTTCAGGAGATGGATAAAAATATCAGGAGATGAGAAAAAAATTTCAGGAGTTATAAGAGCCCTTAGAAAAAATAAATGAAATTCAGGAGTTTTTCAGGAGGTTTCCGATCCCTGAATAGTTGAAATTTAAAAGGAAAAATTTGCAAAAATTATATTCTTGTGCCTTAAGAAATTATGAAGGATGTTAACCTGATGTGCCAGTTGATGATTCAAGGAATATTCCAGTATTCTCGCCACAATAAAGTCATTTGTAACAAAAGTTTTCTTCATCAGCTTAAAGGATGCATCATCACTGTCCAAAACGTCTTCAGTTTTATTAACGATGCTAAAGAGAAAATGAGAGACAAATTAATATTTTGAAAGCATAAGAATGTATAAAATATAAAATAGGAACTTTTCTGATTATCCCTTTTATTTAGTGTTGGTTCTCTTTGACAATGGTAAGATAAATGACAATTTGACATTTCAATTGTTCTTATAACTTGTAATTTCTAAAAGTTGTTACTTTTCATATTAAAGGGTCATAGGAGTCTTAAAAATGTCCAAAGAAGGTACTACAAAGCATAGTTTGATCTTTCATGTAATTTTTTAACTACTCAATACATAAGTATAATTTTTTCAATGTAATTCTATAGGATTTATTTAATATAAAACAAATTTTAAATTTTTTTATAAACTTTAGCCAAAACTAAAATAAATGATATTAAACATAAAGCTATTTAAACACATTGTGATTAGGCTTGCGCAGCAAATTTTGAGATCAAAATTGAAAAAATGACCAAGAAAATTACTTTATATTGTAAAAGTATATGCAAACAAAGACTTATACCTAAATTCCCAGCTCAATTTTAATTAAAAAATTATTTAAAAAAATATTTAATCAAAATTTTAAACAATTTATTTTTTTAGAAAAAAGCTCTTAAAATAATTTCTAATTAAAATTGAGCTGAGAATTTAGGTATAAGTCTTTGTTTGTACATATTTGTAAAATATAAAGTCATTTTCTTGGTCATTTTTCAATTTTGACCACAAAATTTTCCACGCAAAGCCTAATATTAATGTGTTCAAATAGCTTTATGTTTAGAATTTATTTTAGTTTTGGCTTAAGTTTCATAAAATTTAAAATTTGTTTTATAATAAATAAATCTTGTAGAATTACATATAAAAAAAATTATACTTGCATATTGAGTAGTTAAAAAGTTACATGAAAGATCAAACTATGCTTTGTAGTATACCTTCTTTGCACATTTTTAAGACTCCTATGACCCCTTAAGTAACTGTAACTTTAACTGAGGTACTTTTTATAAATAACTTTCCAATCCCTGATTTAGTATATAGGAATACTCATAATAAAGCAAGTAATCCACTCATGCTGGGCGAGAGCTTGATTTTATGATGCTTTGTCACAAGTGTGCAAATTTAAAACCGGATTTCTGAAGCAGTATTTTTGAATCACTTTCAAAGCAATATTGGAGCTGTAAATAACTTTTGAGCATGTGCAGTTAGTGTCAAGAGAGAGTTAAAACCATTCTTAACTTTACTTATGTTTGTTGATTTTATGAACTAAAGAACATTATGCTCTTATGAATCTTATGATTTCATTAAATAATAATTTATTGGAAAAAATCATTTTTATAGTAAAATCATCAAATATCAGTAATAATTTGAATTATACATTATCATGTTTACAGTGATATCTTTGTTTACTTAAAAAAAATAAGAACTATATATAATTTTTTATTATGTTCCTTTAATAGTTAATAAAATGCAAGGAAGAAAGTAAATTGCCTTCAACTAAAATTAAGCTAAACATGTGCTTTTTTTGCCTTTGAAACTCCTCAAATTAGTACAAACAAAAAAGTAAACAATGCAACTTTTAAAAACTCAATATATATGGTTTTATGGGACATGCACAGTAGTATTTGTTTTTATTCTACGGATTGTGCTTTCCATTGCTTCCCTTAAGGGGGTTCAGTACCCCAAAATCGGTGAAAAAATAAAAATTATTGGCTTAAAATACTAGTACAACCTTTATTAATAATGTCACAAAGTATCAAGACGATTGGAAAAATATTTTGCCATTAAAAGCCATTTTATTTAACCCTTTCCTTACTGGAACGGGTTAACAATAAAAACTTTAAACGCGTTTTGCTCAGAACTTGATTTTTTGAACTTCTATTTACCTTTTCTCAAAAACTATGCGATGTTTTCTCGTAAACTTTTTTTAAATGATGTAATACATAGTATAGATGAATCTGAGGTTATAAATTTTAATAAAACTAAAGTGAAAAAAATTTCATGGGGCAAAAAAGTGAAAAATTTCATGATTTTTTGGGTACTTTAAAACTTATTTTTATTTAACAAATCTAACAGTTATTTTTTAAACTTTTAACCTCAGATTAATATATAAGGTTGGTATAACACACACTTTTAATTAGTAAAAATTTTATTTGAATCTGAAGAAAAAACTTTAAGATGATCTGATCAGTAGTTATTGTGAAAAGGTACATTGCAATTGGCCAATTTAACATTACCGATATACAACATACTGAACCCCCTTAACCGGGTATAGCAGACAAGTGACAAAATCAAGCACTCGCCCAGCTTCAGTGTGAGTGGATTACTAGCTAGAGTACAATGAGTTATTAAAGTACAATGAGTTATAAACAAAATTATAAATTCGTTTTTTACGTATAATTAGCATCAACCAGGATGAAAACCTTCCAGAGAAAATCTGCTTCCCTAACCAAACTTGTAACCAAAACTAATTTTGAGCAAACATAACCAAAACATTTAAAAATTTATGGAAAAAATCTTTTGATTTAGATTAAAAACACTTCCACCGGTCAGTTACAAGCATTTTTAACAAATGTTTAAAAGAAATTTTATGCATGCAGAACCACAAACAAATTTTTATTACTAGTAACACCAGCCCCCACTAATATTAATAAAATGACTTAAGAACAAAAAATGTATCCCTTATTGATTAAAAAAGTTTATAAAATAAAATGTAACTTTAATTTATTTTACATTATTGTATTTTCGAAATGTAACAACCTTTCTTCCTTACTAACTACAATATCTGTAAATGCAACTAAATATTTTGATTAGGTATATTGTAAATATAAGTGAGGCTGATATAACAAACATAAAAGAAAAAAAAATAAACAAAAGAAAAATATGCAGGATAAAATTCTGCTAGTAAGCTTATGCAGTACAGGGTTAAAACCCAGGACCTGTGATATGATAGCAAAGAGCTACTACAGAGCCATGTTAATATTATTGTGCAGTTGAAAAAATGCCAGAGAAATGCATGTAAAAATATGCTGGTGGGTCAAAGGGTTTATAGAGAGATTGGAATAAAGCTTTACCTATAATGCCATTACATGTAACAGTAACTTTTTTATGTAATGCTTTTTTCAGAAAGTACCTGTAACTGTACCTTAGTTACTATTAGCAGCAAAAAAAATTACATTACTTTTTCGTTACTTCTCACTCCAGTCTTCATGAATGTTTTCGACACAGTTTGGCTAAAACTTAATTATTTAAAATTTAACTTTTTAAGAACGGTGAATTTTTGTTTTTAACGTCTTTCATTGTCCCTATTTGTTAAAGCTTGGTCCTCTTTATAAAAAATGGTAAGATGGTTAAATTCAATTTTTTTATTGTTACAACAAGTATCTAAAAGTAAATTGTCACTTTTCATAGTAAGTAACTGTAAATATTTATCTTCATATTAAGTAACTATAACTGCATCAAATTACTTTTTAAATTAAGTAGCGGTAACAGAGTTATTTTTTAAAAGTAACCTTAGAATCCCTAGGCTTATAGAATTAAGGCAGTTTAACTCACCAGTAGAAAAGAAGAATCAGAGCGTCATGGTCGATTTCTTCTTCTCCAATTTGGCTACTCAAGTTCAGAGATACAGCAGCAATCATCTGAAAGTATTTGTGTATTATTGCGATTTATTTTACCATTGATAGCAAACAATTGCAAAACTCTTGTAATACACAAATCTCTTAAGAGGCGTGGGCGAAGCAACAGTGCCCTTTCACGCCCAATGGCAATTTGGCATCATCATTTCAGAAATTTTTTCTGATCATCTATAGCCATATGATATCAAAAAGCACATCATTCGATTCTTCAAACTTGTCTTAATAAGAAAATATTTTTTATTAATCCTAATAGATGTCAGCCTTATTATGTTTTTGAATTATGATCAGAAATATGATGATGCCAAATAGCATTACTGGGACTGAAAGGGCTAAATTGAACTTGTTCTTGAGTTTTAACAGTAGATATTTGACAGAGCTTTGGAAGAGCTGAACTTTTTGATTAGAAATCCAGACAAACATATATGAAGAGTACAGGGGTTTGGTTTGAATTATCGTCGCACTAGAGCTTCACGAGGGCTATTGGCGACAGACGTCGTATTTTAGAACCACAGTCAATTGACGAGCCATCACATTGCCTGAATAGGCACCCAACGCAACCGTTAAGGGTGACATCGTACCCAGCGTTAGGACTTTGAAGGATATTTAACGTGCACTTCCTTACACGGGGTCGTCTGACATTTTTGGCTGCACGTGCCACTTATAGGTCGGCAGTTATTTTGGCGACGCCCGGATCCAAACCTGGAACCTTTCGCATGCTAGGCGAGTGCCTAACCGACTGGGCTCCCGGTACAGCTAGCGCATCGAGGCCACGATCGACGGGGTACCAGCGTTTTTTTTTGTAGAATATCACAGCTCGAGGGGCAACAATCGACGGCCAGGAGGATTGCCGAATAGCCACAATCGACAGCGCTGAGGGGGTACCAGCGTTTTTTTTTTTAAGATCACGGCACGAGAAGTCGCCAAATAGCATTATGGCCCCGATACGCTAGGTGTTCCGGGCTCCCCAGCCCGAAGAATACAGAGGAAAAAATCCTTCATCGACAGGATATCTGCCCAAATAGGCAATTAACATCAAGAAAATGTATTTATTATAAAGAAATAATTTTAGTTAAATTTATTTTAGGATGTCAGTTTTATGAGAAAGAGCAAATTTAACAGCAAAGTTATTTAAGAGCAAAACAATATTTAACAGAATCATTTAATCATACAAAATTTGTAAAAAGGTTTCAGAACACTTAAAAACTTACTGCTTTGTCGTAATTGAATCCTTCAACAGATGCCATAAAATGATGGTACAAAATCATCGCTCGAATTTGGGTACTCATGCTACAGCGTAGTTTAATGCCTGAAAAAAGGCGATAAAAATTTTGGACATATATTACATACAGGAATAGAAAAATAAAACTTTTTGGCTGAAACAAAAATACTCGTAGAATATTAGAAAAGTTATAACAAACTGTTTATTGCTCACAAGCTTCTAATAAATATTTTATTCCAGGATCCATTTTTATTTATTTCATGCACCTTTGCGATTATTTGTCACCAAAAAGCCAAAAAAATATATATATTTCATAAATCATAGAGTTAAAAACAGAATTTGAAAGAAACTGCCTGCGATTCCGATTTGTAATGTATGTAATGGTATGGTTATGGTTGGTAATGCTATCGTTTCTGGCTGCTTATTTCTAGCCTCCTTTTTGAGCTTTAACACAACCAATAACATCTCGTAGTTTAGAACACAGTCCGAAAATTCCGCTTCAGGCTGTCTGGTTTGTAATACCCATTTTCAATAAGATAAAAAAATCATTCAATCTCAAAATTAAAAACTACTTTCTATTTTTTCATATATTTTAACAACTAAAATTTGAAAAATGCCCTGTACACAAACACATCACAATTTACTGATGAGTTTTTATTAACTTTATTCAGTTTTTAACAAAATGGATCTTGGCTTTATCCGTATCTTCTTATGTTGTTGATAATGTTGATAAAGTTTCACTTTTTAATTTCAAATGTCGTCTTTGATGTAATTAAATTTACGTAGATTTTGCTTTTGCCTTTTAAAATACGCTTAGGAATGGGTATTTTATTCGGAAAAACCAAAAAGAAAGAAACTAGGGTCACCGAGCAAGATAAAGCTATTTTAGTAAGGAGTAAAAATTTACTTTTATGTTACGTTTACTGGCGACAACAGAGAAATTTCGTCTGCTTCAGTTAAATCGAAATGCCTTATATAATTGTAATAATGTAAAAAACTTAGCATGCCCTGGCATAAATTCAATCATGCATAGTTTCCTTGTAATTGGGCGCAACAATTTAAAGCTATTTATAATTTATTATGCAATGAATAAAATAATCATCAATATTTATTGTATGTAATCTGATTTGAAAGTTTTTCTCTTTTTTTTGGTGTGTAATAGATTACAGGGCGTTTAGAGTTGGTCCCTTAGTCCCTTAAAGTCCCTTTTTTTATTTTCGGTCCCTTTTACTCCCTTTTTTTCACGTTTGGTACCTTAAGTCCCTTTTTAAAAATATATATATACATATTATCATGTGACTAGCTTGCAGAATTTTCTCTTTTTTCGAAAATCTTTGTCACTCAGAAATAGGGATTGGGCATATTCGTTATTTTCAGTTGGAGAAATCCTTTGCGTAGACATTTGTCGCCTTTTAGATGAATAAAAACTTCTTAAATTTGAAGAAATATCTGAAATCTGTGTTCCAATTGACCAATATTGGTCACAAATTTTTGCTTTACAAAATTCAAACAATTGTATTAAATATCCTGCTGTGTCTAAAGTAGTAAAAGCCATGCTATCATTGTCTCATGGTAGTGCATCTGTTGAAAGAGGCTTCTCTACTTCTGGCAACGTTTTAACATTCGGACAAGACTGCAATGACTGTCAGGGGATAAAATGCCTGGTGCAGCATTCCTTGAGCAAGAGTCATATCTTCAAAATTCTTCCGTTTGATGGCACTCTCCAACCTCTTTGTGGCTTCGTCCAACAACTTGTCAGCTACTTTCTTTGCTTTCATTTCTTCTTTTTTTTTAGATATTAGATTTGAACTTGGAATTTTTAATTCATTAGCTGTGTCACTGAAGAAATGTCCGCTCCTAATGACTTGTATTGCAAATTGTTAGATTAAGTAGGAATTATCGTCGAGGGCCATTGGCAATGGGCGTCGTATTTTAGAACGACATTCAAGTGACAAGCCGACGCCTGAATGGGCACCCATCGCAACCGTCAAGGGTGACATCGTACGAAGCGTTGGGACTTTGGAGGATATTTAACGTGCACTTCCTCTGCATAGTTGTTATTCGTCGGACATTTTCGGCTGCATGGGGCCATTTTATAGGTCGGCAGTTACTTTGGGGATGCCTGGACCCAAACCTGGGACCTTTTGCATGCTAAGCGAGTGCTTAATTGACTGGGCTCCCCAGACAACGGAGTAGGGACTTTGGAACACGGTTAAACGTGCCTTTGGTCATAGCATATTTAATGTGCATATAATCTACACCGTCGGATTTTTAAAGCTGTATAGTCCGTTTTGAAGGTTGCCTAACTGACTGGGCTCCCTAGCCCCAATGCAAATTGTGAAACTGCTTCATCAAGATCTAAGGCAAATTGATGTTTCTTCTCCTAACCTTGTATTCATGCTGAAAAAACTTGTTACAATAAGTTAGTGCAAACAATAAGTTACCATGCAAGTTGAAATAGTTTAATGCACTAAGATGTTCTTCACGGTCTTCTGTTTTTCTTGTGTTTCTTTTAGTCAGGTTTAAAAAGAAAAACTCGGGTTTTTGCCTTAATTAACAATTTTCTCATTTCCAACATGTCTTAAGCACTTGTCGTTTTTTTAAAGTGGTCCCTTAGGTCCCTTTTTTTTAAACTTTAGGTCCCTAAGTCCCTTTTTTTAGGGGTCCAAGGTGCAAAACACCCTGAGATTATTTTGTAGAGATTTACTGTACGGTCGCCTTGGCGAACTTTCCAAAATCGAGCCAACAGTCCGTAATTTGGCGACTTATTTAAAAACCGCTATTCAAAGAAAAGATCGTTTGGGAATATTGGGGCGTTATCGGTGCGAAGTCATAGAATTCGAATAATCAAACGATGTCAGACAGGTTGTCAGAAAAAATTATTTATCGCCAAATCTGAAACAATTGTACCAATTCGGACCGTACATTAAATCTTCGATCAGTTTCATTGTTATTGACTTATTTTAAAATTGTGTTAAAACCTTTCTTCGTTTGGTTTTGTAAACTTCCTTGCAAATTCAATTTTTCTAAATTGTTTTGTTAACTTATAGCTTTAAAAATATTTACTTTTTTTTGCCTGTGCTCTGATGTTAATTTTAAACTAAATATTTGTTTTGATAACACTCTTTTTACAAATGACAGGAATATAATAAAACTAATTAGTAAGTTTCTCACATTTGCAGTTATGTAAATTATATTGATTTTTTTAAAATAAAAATTGCATAAAACATCTGATATGTGAATACATCTCTAATGCTGTGCACGTAATTGAAATTTCAGCAACTCAAGCAACAGAGAGACAAGCTTAAGCAGTATCAAAAACGCATTGTCATCACATTAGAGTCTGAAAGAAAACTTGCCAGGCAGCTGCTTCAAGATGGCAGAAAAGAGTAAACTTTATTACTTTACATTTAACTTAATTTTAAAAATATTTTAATTTACTGTTTTGTTATCTTCACATTCTGGGTTCTAAAAACGTCCTCGAAACATTTTCAAAAGGACCATATATATGTAATAGAATAACATCTATTACACAGGAGAGTATAATTCTTAATTAGTTAATTTGGAAAGAAACAAATATTGGACGTCCAAAGGTGATTTATCTATAATAATAAAAGAAAGAGTCTGTCTGTCGGTCTGTCTGTCTGTGTGTATGTCTGTGGATCGCAAAACACCTACTTAGACAGCTCTAAAAAATTCGAAATTTTTAATATAGATTCCTTTTAATACCTACGTGTGCACCTGAGGCTTAGTTTTTTCATATTTGATTGTGATTTTTAATTAATATAATTAGTTTAAAGAAAACGTCATCCACGTGGGATTGCGGGACCATAACAGGGCTTGAAAATACATTGACCGGGCCGAAACGGGGACTTGATGCCATCCTCTATTAGTTTGATTGGTTGAGATATATGCACTCGCCCTAAGGCTGCTTCATCCTCTATTAGATTTTGCTTTTTTTAAGTGCGCATGGGCCAACACGAATTTAATTTTGTTTTGGTTTTGAGTGTATTTTCACAAGTAAGCATGCCTCTAAAAGGAAGCTATACGAAGTTAACGGGTTCCCAGTAAGGCGGGACCATACTGCTAGTTGTAAATAAAGCATTTGTAAAGAACGGGGTCGGAGCCGCAGCTCGACCCGCCAGAAAGCACACAACCTTACATCGTGAAATCTAATTTGAAAGTGCGTCACATCTATGGATTGTTATTACTTGTGTTTCGGTCGACCAATCAGAGAGAGGCATTTGTTATGAGAAAGGTTTTTAAAAGGTCAATGCGTAGGTGGATGAGTCGAGAAAGTACCGTGGGAAACCGATTATAGACGAATGATTGTCGCGACAGGGTGTGGTAAAAATGTTAAAGTGCTAAGTCATATTAAGGGTATTTTAAAGGTAATAAAGTTATTAGAAGTTTATTTGAGGATAAAAATAAGTTTTTGAGTGAGTTAAGTCAATATATGTCATATATATAATTTCTATTTTGATAACCCAAATCGCACAAATTTGATGTGGTAGCAAAATACTAAAGTACTTATCTTTAAACTAAAAAATCGTGGCAGGATTTGGCATCTTTTCAAAAATATCGCCTCGTTGGTTCCCAACTAGTGGTGTGCGTACCACTGATGGTACGCGGCATACTTCAGGTGGTACGCATGAGTGATGTGAGCAGCATAATGCTATCAATAGCTTCTGTACACGTGCAGTGAGCATATAATATTCATTTTATTCATTATTTTAAACATTAATTTTTTTAAAAGAGAAATCTTTAATTTACTTCTGTATCAAATTTTGCTGAGTTTGTACTATTTTTTAGTTGTATGTTTTTAGACCTATAGGTAATAAGCGAAACTGTAAACTAATACCATTTTAATCTTTTTTATTTCTCCTGTATTATAAGCATGTTATAAATAAACAAATATCTATCCATTAAATATAAAGTTTTCTCTCATTCTCAACAATTCTACTCAATCAGTTTTCGCAGCAAATTCTCAGCAATTTTACTCAAAAAACCTTTGAAAACTTTTAGAAGAATAAATATTATATGTTTATTAAAATATTTAAGTCTAATGGTACACCAAAATTTCTCAAAAAGGCAAGTGGTACGCAGGTGCAAAAAGGTTGGGAACCCCTTACCTTGGGCTTTGTGCCTGCTCGCTAACTCTCTCCAACACCATTGTCTTTAAATTTCTCTAATTTACCCTTGTATATACATATTATTAATCACCAAATGAAGTATTAATTCTCAAAAAATAGTTACTGATTAAAAAAAATAGGAATTAAGGAATACATTAGCCTCTTACATTTCCTAAAAGAATATTCATAAATTGCTTAACTTTTTATGTTTGTTCAGTTCGTATAGAAGTTTAATCGGGACTCGCTGGTCTAGATTCAGATTAGTGAAAGTCTTCAATCTATAGTTATCTTATTGCAGATTTTTGCTTTTTTAAAAAAATTAGTGTTAAAGCACTGTCGAATTACTTTTTTATTGCAGCAAAGCAAAGCTCCTGTTACGAAAGAAGATATACATGGAAAAGATGCTGACGAGAACAGACGGGCAGCTCTTAAATTTAGAGCAGATGGTAAGCTTTCTGTGTTTTTTGTTTTTTTTTTAATTTCATGATAAAGTCCTTTTTTTTTTGGTGATACGGACATAAGATTTAAGAATGTTATTGATTACAATAAACCCTCTGATGGCATGCTTGTGTAGCTCCAGTGCGACGATAATTCAAACCAAACCTCTTATGGCATGAATTAGTTTTTCGTCCCGAAAAAAAAAATATTTTTAATACTTAAACATTATGGGGAAAATACAGAATTTTTTTTAACTGCATTAGAATTTAAGTAAATTCAATTTTTTAAAAAATTTCCATATGACAAAAACCAACTACAAAATTCCAATTTTGATAATAATGACTAGGAAACTACTAAATATATTTCAAAATAGCCCTCTTTAACTATAAATAATTTTTCAAAACAATTTATTTGTATTTAGTACTTATATTTTTATACTTTGAATGCTGCCAAAAACGTAATTTCATAACAGTTAATAACCTAACTCTTTAATATTGAATGCACTTTTACTAATGTCATCTATGAGGATTATTAGTAACTAAAAATTCAAAATCGAATGTAATAGATGAAAAAACAAAAATTTGTCGAGAGGGAGCTCTACTTCAATAGAATAAAGTGGATTATGTTACTTGTTGCCAAACAGCAACAGTATGCATTAGAGGGTTAAGAGTTTTTTTAAACTTCATTTTACTTATTTCTTACTGAAATAACAGTTTTTCAAAATGAAACTGAAACTATCAAAGTAGTAAAGATTTAAGAATTCAGTTTTTTCGATTGTTTGTTTCATTTTGAAAAACTGTTCTTTCAGTAAGAAATAAGTCAAAAGAGTTTTAAAAAGCAAAATTGGATTGTAAAGAATTGTTTTCCTTAATATCAAGTTGAATGTCAATTGTCCTTAACTGAAGTACAAAATTTAATAGATCTTGGATATCTGTTATAACAAGAGTTCACATTTAAACTGAAGCAATTCAAACTGTACTTAAAAATAACCTTTTAACATTGTTATAGATCAGGATAACTTTAATTTGGTGTCAAAATAGTTTTATTTCAATTTTATTAGCATGAAAACAATAATTGAAATTACAGAAGTCTTGGGGCTTTGGGGCCCAGTCGGTTAGGCATTCGCCTAGCATGCGGAAGGTCCCAGGTTCGGGCCCGGGCATCACCAAAATAATTGCCGACCTGTAAAACGGCCGGTGCAGTCAAAATGTGCGATGAATAATACCCTGCGTAGAGGGAGTGCACGTTAAATATGCTCTTGAGTCCCAACGCTGCATACAATGTCGCTTATGGTTGTGTTAGGTTCCTATTAGCTCGTCACTTGGCTGTGGGTCTACAATATGATGTCCATCGCCAATAGCCCTCGTGTAGCTCTAGTGTGACGAAAATTCAAACTAAACTCAGCTACAAAACAAATCTTGTAACTTAGGTATATTTTGATGTTAAACACGAATTATTTGTACATTTCCTAGATAAATTATGACTGGTAATAAAATGCAGCTAATTCTTATTAAGTTTGATGCAATGCTGGAAACAGCTTCCGAAACACTCAATAAATATTTTGTAAAAGGTATTTTATATATTTTTTTTAAATGCCTGAATACAGTACTTAATACACTGAAAAGTTAAAATAAAAGCATAAATCAAAGAATAACTTTTTTCTATTGTCGTTTTTCTGGAATTTATGTTCTAATATTCTCTCTAATTTCTAGGCCCATGATATAGAATTTGCTCAGATAGAACACCAAGTGCTTGAAGGTCTTAAAGTTGGCAACGAATCTTTGAAAACCCTACATGATGTAAGTAACATTTCAAATTGCTCGATATTTTCAAATATATATTTATTTATTTATTCTTTACTTGTTATAATGCTACTTTTGACTCATTTATCTAAATTTTTAATTTGTCTTAAAGTATATACACGTATTTTGTTGCATAGGTAGAATCATTGCACCCTTTAAAGACTGAGATTATGTGTACTTCCTAAAATCCTCACATTGCAGTCATTTTCAAATTTAGAAACTCCGGCAACCAAAAACTTCAAAACCTCATGCGACGGCTATCTAGAAACTCTGGCTATCATTTTTTTTTCTCTCTAATGGGGCTGTAACTTTGGCGGTCAAGTCTTTGCATGCAGCGGTCAAGTCTTTGCATATTCCCCTGAACTAAGAGCCATATTTTATGGCACCATCTAGGCGGCTATTGCTACCAATTTTGAAGCACAGATTACAATGTATCTGAGCTCTCTGTGGATGTTAAACTATGCCGATATTTAATTTTGACGAGAGAACCCAAGTGAAATGGGCCCTCTAAGGATCTTTTACATGCCACATAATCGTATGACAGGCGTGCCCAAGATTTTCCCTTCCAGAAAATCTAACGACTTTGCCGGGGCTACTCTGGCTATCACAAATTGTGACTTCTTTAATTTTGAAACTCGGGTAATTCTGAAAACTCAATACCCTATGAATTCAATAAGCAGACAACTCCGGTTACCTTAAAATCACCCAGTTGGGCACTGCAAACTCCACAGTTTGTGAAGATTTTTTTTAAACAGTTAGATTTTTTTTTTTTAATATCCTCCTAGGTAATGTGCATTTGCTCCTAGTTTATAAAGATCTTCAAAGTTAGCACAGTTTTTTACATTTAGAAAAAAAAATATTTTTCAAAAACAAAACACATTGGTTGCCAAGGGACCCCGGGCCCTGCCAGACTACACATAAAATTATACAATCGAAATCGTCAAGGAGAATTAAAAGCAACATTTCAGATTCTACCCAAACAAAAGGTTATTTTTTTATCCAATATTGAACACTGGTCCATACCAAGGTCCAACATAATTTTTAAATCAACTAACCAAAGGGCAACCTTCTCATATTCAAACGGATTTCTTTCAGATGTTCTCTATCGACGAAGTGGAAAGAATAATGGATGAAACACAAGAGGGCATTGAAAAACAACAAGTAGGTTAATTTATTACTATTAATTTATATTGTGCTCATTCTTATTAAAGAAATTTTTCTATATTTTAACTCTCACACAACGCAGTCTTAATCTTTTTTTCCCTCGACAATTTTAATTCAAAGGCTAATCTTTATTGGGCTGCATGAAAGGAAATGGTCTCTCGGACTGACTTCTCAAAGTAATTAAAAAAAAACAACTTCCACACTATGTTTATAATGTCAAAAGTGGAAAATATTATAATCGCTCAGTCCATCCGTCACCCACCTTCAAACCCAAACTACAAATGCTACAAGCAATGTGATTGGAAAAAAATTCAGCACATTGAAGTTAGAAGACATTGAAAATCTCAGCAAAAAATCGCATTCAAAATACTTAAATTATTAAACAACAAACATGGTACGGTACAAACGATAAACACGGTAAACGGTGCAAATGTGTGACTCGTTTCCACTGACATCTGGCGTGAATCAGGGTTGAAGCAGGAGAAAAACAAAGTGAGTAACCAGTTTCCTTACACCAATTAAGGTGCTGACTCGCTATTGTTGCCAAAGAATCCTGATGCAGACAGAAGCGAATAAGAGGTTTGGCACTCTTTCAACACTCTCCTGTACAATATTTCACTGTTTAATGAACATTACCCGGAAATTTTCAATTATCCTACCTTTTTCTGGTCCGAATTAGATTGGATTATCAAGGTTCTACTGTATTATAAAAAAAACATTAACAGACTAAGAACCAATCACCACAGAGGCTTGATAATAGACAAAGAGGGCAGGAAGGTGTATAGAAACTGTGTCAACTGCCCAGATACACAGCTTACACTAAACCACATTTTTGAATGCCCTGCAATGAGTTTCAATTTGAAAGACATTGGAGTTCTGCCATCATCAATAGATCTTTACGACAGTAATATCCAAAAAATTGCATACACGATTATCAAAACACATGGCTTCATTTAGCTTTACATTCACATATCGGCAACATCATAGACAAGACAAAAAAAATTATTCCAAATGTTTTATTATAGGAAATAGATGACATCCTTGGTGGCAAGCTGTCGGCGGAAGACGAAGAAGAAGTTTTGGGAGAACTTGAGTCCATCATTGCCGAAAGCCTGCCAGTGCCCGCCACGGAGCCCATCAAAGCAGATGAAGACAAGGTGGCAGAAGACTTGGAGTTGCCTGAAGTACCCACCGATGAACTACCAGGTAGTTTTGGCACTGTATTAGCCCTTTTAGTCCCAAAAATTTGCTATACTTCAGAAACATCTGATATCCACAAAATAAGCTTGTTTTGGGTCAAAAATAAGAGTTCCATAAGAAAGAAAAATTCATTAAAAATTTTTATATGGTTTTTGAAATAATGCCAACATTTTTTAACTGTGGAAAACAACAAAATAAAAAATATATATATTACCTAAAAACACTTCGAGTTATATATTTTAAGGTATCTGACATTATTTAAAAAATATATTATTTTAACCGAAATAGTTAAAATTGCGTTTTAAATATGTGGAACTGAAGTGAACGTTTCAAAAATCAGGTGAAACGCATGTTAGATATTTTCTAATAGAACAAAGTGTAAAGAATCGAATGATGCCTGTTTGGATGTCATAACGGGCCATAAACATTTGGAAAAAAATATTAAAAGTGATGATTCCAAATGGCATCACTGGGACTGATATGGTTAATTAAATTCACACTTAGAAACTGATTGAGTACTTGAAGTATTTGTTATTTCAAGTTTTTCCGTTTTAGCTTCTGGTAACGGCACGTTTTGTACATTGTTTGCACATTTCGAATTTCGCATTGATTTTCGTTAGAATTGGATTAAATGAAAGTAATTAACAATAAGGAAAAAAATCAACGATTAAAATTGTCTTTTTTAGTCTTAGAAAAAGAGTTTAAAAAATTTTAGTCAGTTTCTTGCAAGTAAACAAATTATTAAATATAATTTTAATACACTCAATACTTTTCAATGTGCTTAATTCTATGACCATACCATTTTTGCCCAACTACTACAGAATTTAGGAAACTCAAATTGATATATTGTTTGCTATGATGTTATGTTGTCTAGTATGCAATCACTTACATTTTCTAGGACATTGAAGGGAAAGGCAGCTCAAATACGAAGAACACTTTGTATTGGTTTGAGAAAATGGAGAGGGGGGAGGGGGTTACAGGGGATTTTATGCTTTTTATGTTTGATCCATAGTTATTGTTGCATCAAAATATACAGATCTTTTGACAATATAAATGCTAAAATAAGCAATGTTCAACAAATGTAGTCCTATAGTTCATAATTATATTTTTGTAATTAATAGTTCATTCTAACATTAATTTAAATGCATAAAGCCTTTCATATTTACTGCTGAAAAACTTATTCTTGTTTCTTGCAAGAATTTTGAAATTGTGTTGGTCCTTGTTCATTGTACAACTTTATTTTAAAGAAGAATATGTTATCTCATAAACAATTTAATGTGCATCATATAAAATAATTTAAAATAGACTTCGGTCACATGGAAGTTGTCCATTTCAAAGCTAACTAACATAAGAAACCATACAATGCTGGTTTTTAGATAGTCCTCAAATGAGAGCTGTAGGTTGCAAGAGTTTATAATGGGCATTAAATAGATTTTATCCCTATCCAAAACCCAATGTCTGGATGTGTTACTGCATGTGTACAAGTGAGCTTATCCCAATTGCCAGAGGACTAGAGACAATCATGAGTGAAAGGAATTATAACAATATCTGGATTCTATCAGACAGCCGCAGTTGGATTCAATGCTTAAAAAATTGGGCTCTCATATCAGATAAACCAGTTTTTCGATCTTGCCCAAAGTTGTCCACCTTTCCCAACAGCATGATGTGCACTTCCAATGGATCCCATCCTATATCGACATCCATGGTAATGAGTTGGCAGACACTCTAGCGAAGCAGGGGCTAGACTCACTCCCTACCACCTTAGAGCTCACATACCTTGTATTATTCGCAAAGCAAAAGGATAAAAACAAACAAAATTGGCTACAACCTCCGACTCACTACTGGTACAAAGCAAAAAAGCCAGGACTCTCTCTTTCTCTCCCTGGTGACAGACAGACCAATACCTGCTTGTCCAGACTCGCCAGTGGACACCTGAAAAGTCTTAAGTTTTCTGCTAATAATAAGATCTTCCCTCCTTGCCCTAAGTGCCAGCAAAACCAGACATCACCTGACCATATCCTTGATTGTTTTGGACTTTACTGGGAGGACATATTTTCTTCCCCCCCCTTTTGGTTTTGGAATTTCTTAATATCAACGGATTAATTGATCTGGTCTGACGAGCAACAACAACAGTGTTTTGTTCAGTTAATACCAGAAAGTATCAGATATAGTCTGACCACACTACCTTGGCAATCAAAATATTTTGATTGTGGAAGATTCCACTTTGAATTGAGGTTTTAAGCCGAAGGAGGAAGGGTTGCCGGCTCAAGGCGTTTGGCGAGAATAAGGTTTGTTGGTGTAGTGCGATTGTAAATAATGTATCTCACTAGAACTGCACATCAGTTATCGGCTACAGAGGATTGTTGTTGATTGCGGGTAGCGGTTTATGATTACACGTGTATTTCTTTGATATTTTGAATCGTGAAATAACTAAATCTATGATTATTTTACAGAAATTTAATTAACCATTGCTAAAAAAAAGTCCAAAATTGATAAACAAACTCGTAGTTAAGTTATAAGTTCCACTGAGTATATTTCCCAGTATACTTCTATGATTTTTTTTAATTTTGATGAAGGGTTTTAAAACCTAAAAATATGACTGTTACTAGGAATTACACCGAGGGACGCTATAACTTAAATATTAATGGGAAATATAAGAGTAATTCCGATGCAAGTTCGATCTACCCTTCGATTGATAGTCTGTTTCTAAACCTTAAAGAAATATGCGCCCAAAAGCAATGAATCGCCAAACATCGTAACTCCTTGCCCAAAACCAAAACTTTCCTTACCTTTTTTCGAAGTGGACTGGTCCACAATCAAAATATTTTGGTTGCCAAGTTATCGTGGTCGGACTATACTTTAGCCCAAGTTATCCTAATAAAAAAAAGTATTTGTATGTTTTCAAAATTTATAAATTTGTCTATTTTCAGAACCTAAACAAAAGGTGCGTAAAACAGAAACTCGTACCCTTGTTGAAGCTACCTAGAAAAGGTGCCTTAGAAGCCAGTTCGGTTCAGACGCTATGCAATTTTTCTGTTGGAGATGTGTATGTGCTTTTTAAATGGAATTTATCAATCTCTTGTATTTTGATATGTGATGTAAATTTTGTTAAATACATTTTTTTTGTTATAAATTTTGAAATAAAGTACTTTATCTAATCTAATCCTTTGCTATTTGTATGAAAATAAAACTTAGTTACTAACAAGGGACAAATCAATGTCCCGGATACTTTACTCTTTATTTTCAAATTATATATGCATGTTTATGATTTATTAGTGTAAACTGGCCCACAACCAATCTAGTCCCACTTAAAAAATATCAAATAATTATAATTTACTTACATTAAATTTCATTTAAATACCCGATTTGTCACTCCCTCACACTGTCCCTGCATGCTTTTACAACTTTTAAAGTCCTAAAAATAGCTGTTTTAAATATATAATCCTTTTTGGCGGAACGAATTATGGTTAATAGGGTGGAGCGAAAAACACTTTTTTTCTGTAATCCATTTCTAATAGTGCGGAAAACTTGCGCATAAGCCTCTTTATTAATGGAAAAATATTTAAAAAAATTCTTTTTCAAAAATTGTAATCTCGCAGAAGTCCTAAAGTTACCAAAAAAAAGGAAAAAAAACAGGTAAATTAAAAAAAATTTCATTTTTTTGTTCTTGTTCTAATAGCGAAAAAAGTGTTCACGAGTGTCCTTAAAGCATACAAAATATAATTAGACCCATTTGTGTGTTACTGAATTCGCACAAAAGATCCGAAGTTGTAGGTTGTGTCGTAAAAAAACAAAATTTATGTGATTTTGTCGATTTTTAAACGCGTGCCAAATCGTATAAAAGTTTTATTTTTAATTTGTAGTAGTGTCAAAAACATTCAAAATAGATTTTCCAGTCCAGGAATACTTTCATTCATGTTATTCATTAACTGTACTCACGCAAAAAGTCTAGATTAACTTTTTGATCTATCCGGTAACATTTAGAGATCGATGAAATCGCTGGAAGAATTGAAGCCAAATAAAAGCGTAAAATTAGAAAAGAAGATAAATAGTTATCCTCGAGCTGTATGCATTCAGTAGTACATCCATGTGGTCCCGTTGTTGGCATTGGAGGTCACGTGATCCTCCACTCTTTTAACTATGCTTTAACTATGATCTCTCTATAGGGGACAGGGCATGTTTACAAACAAAGAACGATCAGCTGATAATGGAAAGGCAAAAGGGAGGACACCTTTCGTATCTTTGACAAGGCGTTTCGTGACCATTCTTAAGAAATTGTTAAATTATCATTATCCAATTACGCTTTAAGGCGATGAGAAGTGAATATGTTTAAAAGTTGAAGTATGAGAAGGTATGATTTTTTTTTATTTGCATTTTTTTTTATTTGTCATTTCTCGATTCTCGTTACTGAGCAGGGTTTGAAAATTGCCGACTTTCGGATTGACATTGTTTCGCGACTTTCGGGTCAATGGAATTTCGCAAGCGCGACTTTCGGATCACCGGAATTTCGCGACTTTCAGATCACCAGAGTTTCGCGACTTTCGTATCACCAAAGTTTCGCGACTTTCGTATCACCAAAGTTTCGCGACTTTCAGATCACCAGAGTTTCACGACTTTCGTATCACCAGAGTTTCGCGACTTTCGAATCACCGGAGTTTCGTGACTTTCGGATCTCCGTCGCGACTTTTGGATTGATGGAGTTTTGCGACTTTCGGATCCCCGAAGGATGGCCGATATTCGCCATCGGTCGATCTCTAATATATTTTGAAACACTTAAAAGCAAAATAAACATGCAATACCTCAAAATTAAGGATAAAAAAATCAAGGAACATATATATTCCTTTAATTGTACGGTATTTTTTCCATCGATTCAGTCATATATTATAAAATAATCCCAAATAAATGTTTGTTTCAATTTTTTTTATCCCTTTCAAAACACATCGAATATGGTGATGGTTGATAGACATATATTTTCAGGCTCTTTTCAAATCAAAATTATGCTGCCATATCTTAAAAATAATTTTCTATTAGTTCTTAAGAATCTCAACTTTATTAAAAATAGAATACAAAACATAATAAGGCACAAAAACAAGCTTTTCTAAAACAAAACCAACCAAGTTCTCTCTGCCTTTCCAAAAAACACGTCCTTCTTGGGACGTAGAACTGCGCTTTCCCTATGGTTAGAGCGTAAAGAAGGAGTTAAATTTAACTGTAACTGCAGAAGTTAGTTATTGTTTATCTTTTTTGCTAGTTGCAGTTTCGCTTTGTACTTTGATTTCATATTTATCTTATCGTAATTTGAATTGCCGTTCTTTTGAAATGTTACGACAATTTTTTTAAAAATGATGTTTATGCTACGATTCCCTTGTTACTGGGACGTTAAATCTTCTTTAAATACGATTAGTTAGGTTTCGTTTGTTCGTCCATCTGCTAGATCCGAAATATGGATAAGTTCGCCATACACCATGCAGCCGAGCACGGAGACCTGGACGCGGTGAGGAAACTCGTCGAAGAGGGCGTGTCTGTGGACAGCCGCGACGACAAGTTTCGAACCCCTCTGCACCTGGCTGCCGAAGGGGGAAGGCGCGAAGTTGCTCAACTTCTCATCAGCAGCAAGTGCGACCTCAACCCCGAGGATCGTCGCGGCTCCACACCCCTGTTGGCCTCTGCATATTCACAAAGAAGAGAGGTCACGGACCTCCTCCTCCGCCATGGAGCCCGAGTGGACACGGCCGATGAGGTCCACTTCACCCTCCTCCATTCCGCTGCTCTGAACGGCTGGGCGGACCTGGTCCAGCACATCCTGGACAGGGAATTGGAGGAAGCTGACGCTGCCACGCAGTGGGGGGACACGCCCCTCATGCTGGCGGCCAGGGCGGAGAAGGCGGACGTCATAGAGCTCCTCCTCTGGGCAGGGGCCGACGCCCACCGGAGGGATGACGGCCAGCGCACTGTGCTGCACTGGGCGTCTCACAACGGGGACGCCAGGACGGTGCAGCTGCTGCTGAAGGTGGAGGGACTGGACCTCAACCCCCAGGAGGAGGAGGGTCAGACACCCTTGCACTGGGGTTGCCAGAGTGGAAATCACGAAGTCCTGAGGTTGATCTTGGAGGCCGGGGCAGACTATACCATAAAAGACAATGAGGGGGAGACGGCCCTGAGTCATGGTATCAGACAGAATGAATTGAACCTCGAAGGAATCCGGTTGTTTGTGAAGCATGGGGCGTTTCTAGAGGAATTTGATTATGTTAATATCTTTCAAAATTTAAGTCTTAGGGATAGTGTGCTGAAAGATGCGAGTCTGTGCACACAATCCGTTGTGAACAAATTCCACCAACAGTCCTTGCCAGCTTTAGAAAACATTAGATGCTTTGCTGATCGACTTCCCAATATTGATAACTTTATTTTAAATGCCCGACAAATAGATGAAGTTCAAAAATTGGTTGAGTGTGAAATAGAAAGGAACACTTTCTGTAATGTGGTCAGGGTTCACCCTTGGTCCCTTAGTGCCCTCTGTATTCTAACTCTAATAACTTACTAGTTACTAGATCTCTGCTTCTACAGGTTTTGGTTGCTGTAATAAGCCATTTAAAAACTCCAACACAATAGCATAATATGTAATTTTTTTTATAAAGGATAAAATTATTTTAATGTTAAAGCTAACAATAATCATTTACCAATATAGCGAGCTTTTATGTTGGCACGAGAAAATTATTTTGTAATTATAGAGAACTTTCCTATCATAAAAAAATAATTTCTTATTGTTTTATAATTGTGATTCTTAATATTATTAAATTTTTGCAAATAATTTTTTTTAAACTTAGATTTTGTAAGAAATAGTTAAGTTTGTGTCCTGCAGTAATTAATTGTGAAGTTTAAAAAAAAAACATCTATTTCAATTAAATGAAACATCAATAAGTATATATTCATGTAATTTAGACACATTTTACGTCATCAAATTTTTATAATTGGAGCAAAAATGCATAATTTTGATAATAATTTGTCCAAAAGAGTTTGTATTTTTCAGCCCTTCTGATGGGTTGTAAAGAAAAGACAGATCTATTTACAAAAAAGATTGTAGTGCCATAAGTAAGTTACTATACAGTCTATTTCTCTATACAATCACCTTGACGATTAGGCATTTTTAATACCTGTGAACAATCTTTGAAATACTCTTTTCATAAAATGTAGCCGCCAAGTGAGAATTGAGAGTTGTTATTCGTGTCTCTGAGGCAGAAGGAAACAGTGCAACTGTAATGCACCGAAGAATGAGTCTGGTGCATGGAGACACCTATTTCAGCGATGATACTTGTAAATTTAAAATTGGCCGAACTAATGATCATGAAGAAGAAAGACACATTGTTCAGCTAGTTGACTAAGTAAAGTGGATAGGTAAGGTTCACTATATGTGAATTATCGACTAGCAGTGGCTCGGCGCAGAAAAAAAAATTATGTGTGATGCTCAAAGAAACTGTCACAGCTCCCTTCCAATCATTGGAGGCTATATTTTATGAAGCGGGTATTTCAAAGCTTGTTTGCAGGTATGACAAATCATCAAGGTGATTATGTAGAGAAATAAACTGTATTGTACATTACTTTTGGTGATAAAATCGTTTTTGTATATTGACCTTTCTTTTCTTTACAGCCCATCAGAGTTTTAAAACAAACAAACTTGTATTTATTGAAAAAACATGTAACCTGTCATTGTTCAAAAGTCGAGAAAGTGTAGGGTTACCAGACGTCCGTATTTAGCAGGACACGTCCGTATTTAGAGGCTCTGTCCTGCCGTCCGTATTTATTTTTTAAAAATCCTTAAATGTCCATATTTTTGAAAATGTAATTACTTTTGGAAATTTTTAGCTTACTTTTTTAGTTTACTCCAAAACACGTTTTATACATTGCTAGTTAACTTAACAAGGAAGTATCGAGTTTGATGTCAATATATCTTAAGTTAAGGACTTATTAAGAAAAATTGGTTTTGTAGAAAAATATGCTAATAATAATGTTTAAATAATACAATGTAATAATGTTTAAATAATATAATGTAATAATGTTTAAATAATATAATGTAATAATGTTTAATTTGCTAATAAGGTTTTGTCAATAGATTTGAGTCATTTTTAAATGTGTCCTGCTTATTAAATGTAGGTGTCCTGTTTTATGCTTTTTTGAACTGGTAACCCTAAGAAAGTGTAAACCTGGCATCAGAATTAAACCACCACTGTAATTATATGTAATGTGCATCATTTTTGTATACAGGGTGCTGCTTTTTCTTAGATTTCTTGCCCAGCACAATCCATAATTGAATCGGTTAGTGCAGAAACCACTTCAGTCAAAAAAAATCTGAAAACTCGTTTTCAATGAAAATAAGCGTAGAAAGGCAAGATGCGTGTTGGGTGCAAAAACTACGTTAGTCTGTTGCTGTTGAGTAACGTTAAAACGTGCACAAACTACGTTAGTTCTCCGTAAATACAGGACGTTTGTTTCGAGTGTTGAGTGCAGAAATAGAGGAGGAGTTTTTACATTTTTTTCTCTTTCCTAAAAAATTTGAAATTTGTGACTGACGTTGTTTGTGCACTCACCGATTCAATTGTAGGAGTAGGAGGGCTAATACAAGGACAGAACTTAAGAGGGTATCTTCTGAGCTTGATGCCTTAACCTATCATGCCACTCTTGAGCTATGTAGTATGGTTCCCACGTGCATAGGTTGTGACTTCATTATTTTAAGGTTATAAACACTCACAAATGAGAGGACATAAATGAATTGCTTAATGTGCAAAGTAGGGTCAAGCCAAATTTTTTCCAAATTTGTTTTAGTAGTTTTAATTTTGCCAACTTGTTGCATAAAAAACTGATTTTAGTAAATACTTTAAAAAATATTTTTTTAGCAAACAATTTAGAAGACAAACAATAAAATAACATTCTAAAAATTTTCATGTATATGTAATTTAATTAAATTGCGTTTCACATTTGACTTTCGCAACTTCAAACTGAGTAAACAAAATATGTTACTACCTTTTCATAAATGTTAAATTTTAAATATAAAAATAAATAAAATTATATTTTTTTATAAAATTTTAAAATAGCAATATTTTTTTATCATAAATATTTTCAATATATATTCTTGTAGTTTATCAATGAAAATTTTCTTCGTCATTTTGTAATTGGTTCACTAGCATCCACTGAACTATCCACACAAAGAAATATTGATTAGTGCATCTAAACTTATTAAACGCCATTTAATATTACCTACCAAAAATTTTTTTATTTAAGGCGTTCGCTAAAAGAATACATTACCTAAATATATATATATATATATATATATATATATATATATATTTAGTGTTATTAATTTTCCAAAGAAAATACTTTTTATATTATTGTTTTTATTTATCTGTGATTTATTTATCATATATATGTTTAATTTTGTTACTGTCTTCCATTTTCCAGTTTTTTTGTGGATGCTGTTTGTAAAGTGCACCTTTGTTTGTTTTCAATTTTGCAATTTATCTGGTTTACAAATTTCTTTTTATGAAATGTTCATCCGAATTTGTAACAGGTATAAAATATTAAAACGTTTACTATGATAATAAATAAAAAAACATATGGAATATTAAAAATCAGTTTTGTATCCTCCCCCCTGTTCGTTTTTATAGTATCTGAATCTTATGCCCTCAAACTTTTAATTTCTTTCAATTTTCTAATATATTAATGTTAATTATGTAAAAATATGTATTCAAATAACATATTAGGCTAAACTAAAGACTTTTGCAATTGCATTTACAAATATTTTAAACAGAAAACGGAAATATTTGAATTTTTATTTTTGAAAATAAAGAACATTTATCAAATCTTCATGAATTCTATAGCCTTTTGGTAGTAAAAGTGCACTCGTGATTTTTTATTATGCCTTTGATTATACTTATATTGAAGATATAATATGAAGTTGATCCGCTTATAAAAATGAAAGGGAATTATAACACTTTTGTTGTCATGAATTTTTTGTTGCCGGGGAACATGTCATAAGTATGGTAATGCTATTCCTATAAGTTGTTAAATGGCCAAATCTTATGCATCGAAAGTGTCAAATTAATTGTTGATAGGAAGCGTACCGCTTAAGTGATTGCTCTGGAGCAGGGGTTCCCAACCGGTTTTACGCGGGAAAATTTCAGGTGGTACCCATGAAAGTTTTATCGATCGTACATAAGATAGTTCCATGACAGATTTTTTTTAAAGAAAAATCTTTTATTAACTTCTGGATCGGATGTAAAACCCCCAATGTCGATATTTTTGTCACAAGCAAACAATAACAACAAATTTCGCACTAAAGACTATAAAAGCAGGGCCGGACTGGCTCCTTGAGAAGGGCGCAATTTTACCGGCCCTTTACCGGCTTCAAAGGGCGCTACCCCCCCCCCCCTCCTCCCTTCAAAATTAGTATTTAAAGTATTCAAAATTGTTAATAGAGTCACCAAAGAAAAGAACACCAGACCGCGCCCTTTTTTCTGCAACCTGCACTTTTTATTTGGACGTTCGATATACCCAGGAATCTTCAAAACACATAACAAATCGAGGTCCAACCACAAACTTAGATTATTCAAAACAGCAGGTGCTTCGTACGGTGATGGTATAAGAAAGTAAAATCGCAAACGATGCATATTTTGTCTACATTTTGTTTGTGGAGTGTGAAAATAATTTGGACATGTGGCCTTTGTTCTAAATTGAAAATAATAAAGAGAACATATACAATCGAAACAGACATACAAACTTTTTTACTCTCAAAGAAAGAAGCGAACGCCATTCGAATCTATATGAAAGTACGGATCGTTCTTTTCCCCTAAAACTTTTTTGCACAGTTCGGAGGACCACGATAAATATTATTAAGTAAGATTTTCCAATTTTAGGTGTCGAAAAAAAATACTGGAATTTGCACCTTTTTACGTTGAATTGTTACGGAGAAAAACTACGTGACACTCATAAAATTTTGTTTGATACTATAGATTACAGTAATCTCTAAGAATAATAGAACGATTTAAGGGGTCACAGGAGTCGTAAAAATGTGCAAAGAAGATACTACATAGCATAGTTTGATCTCTCTTGTAATTTTTTAACTACTCAATAAATGAGTATAATTTTCTATATGTAATTCTACAAGATTTATTTATTATAAAACAAGTTTTAAAATTTATGAAAAAACTTTAGCCAAAACTAAAATAAATGATATTAAACATGAAGGTACTTGAATACACTGTGATTAGGCTTGCGCGGCAAATTGTGAGGTCAAAATTGAACAAATGACCAAGAAAATGACTTTATATTGTACAAATGTGTACAAACTAGGACTTATACCTAAATTCTCAGCTCAATTTTAATTAGAAATTATTTTAAGAACTTTTTTCTAAAAAAATTAATAAAAATTTAAAAATTTTGATTTTAAATTTTTTAAAAAATAATTTCTAATTAAAATTGAGCTGAGAATTTAGGTATAAGTCTTTGTTTGTACATATTTGTACAATATAAAGTCATTTTCTTATTCATTTTTTCAATTTTGACCTCACAATTTGCCGCGCAAGCCTAATCACAGTGTGTTCAAGTACCTTCATGTTTAATATCATTTATTTTAGTTTTGGCTAAAGTTTCATAAATTTTAAAACTTGTTTTATAATAAATAAATCTTGTAGAATTACATATAAAAAAATTATACTCATTTATTGAGTAGTTCAAAAATGACATGAAAGATCAAACTATGTTTTGTAGTACCTTCTTTGCACATTTTTAAGACTCCTCTGATCCCTTAAGGGGTCTAAGGAGTCTTAAAAATGTGCAAAGAAGGAACTACAAAGTGTAGTTTGATCTCTCATGTCATTTTTTAACTACTCAATATACAAGTATAATTTTTTTATATGTAATTCTACAACATTTATTTATTATAAAACAAATTTTAAAATTTATGAAACTTTAGCCAAAACTAAAATAAATGATATTAAACATAAAGCTGTTTTAACACATTGTGATTAGGCTTGCGCGGCAAATTTTGAGGTCAAAATTGAAAAAATGACCAAGAAAATGACTTTATATTGTACAAATATGTACAAACTAGGACTTATACCTAAATTCTCAGCTAAATTTTAATTAGAAATTATTTAAAAATAAATTTAAAATCAAAATTAAAAAAAAATTATTAATTTTTTTAGAAAAAAGCTCTTAAAATAATTTCTAATAAAATTGAGATGAGAATTTAGGTATAAGTCCTAGTTTGTACATATTTGTACAATATAAATTCATTTTCTTGGTCATTTTTTCAATTTTGACCTCAAAATTTGCCGCGCAAGCCTAATCACAATGTGTTAAAATAGCTTTATGTTTAATATCATTTATTTTAGTTTTGGCTGAAGTTTCATAAATTTTAAAATTTGTTTTATAATAAATAAATCTTGTAGAATTACATATAAAAAAATTATACTTGTATATTGAGCAGTTAAAAAATTACATGACAGATCAAACTATACTTTGTAGTTCCTTCTTTGCACATTTTTAAGAATCCTTAGACCCCTTAAAAAAACCAGAATTTATGAGAATTTAAAAAATATTAGGTATATATTTTTTCTTTATCGTTTTGATAGATATTTAGCTCCCAAAATGACCGATATAGATGAAAAGAAAGTTTTCTTTCATGCAAGATTTCTTAATCAATTCTTTTGAACAACCAACAGCACAGCAAGAAGTTGGCCTTTTAAAAATTTAAGAGAAAACCATTAATTTTTGCACTAATCTCATCCAATCATTGACATGCGTTATTTATGTACAGGTGAAATTAGTTTTCTGCATAGCATCATCAGTTTTAGGCGAGGACAGAACCTTGGAAGGTATCATCAGTGGCATGTGACGCCTTAATCGCCACACTTGCGCTCTGTTTTACTAACGAAACGAAATGAGTTTTACTCGGAAAATTAAAAAATGTATACAATTAAATCTAAAAGCTCCCAATGCGAAATGAAAGGCGTTTAAATAGTTTTGGCACATGTTTTCTAGGTCCCACATTTAAAACCGATTGAATTAAGCGCCTAAAAACGTTTTAGCGCCAGGTATCAAAATGGTATACAAAGAAATTTAGGTTAGGTTTGAATTATCATCGCACTAGAGCTACACGAGGGCCATTAGCGACGGGCGTCGTATTTTAGAACCACAGTCAGGTGACAAGCCAACACATGAATAGGCACCCAACGTAACCATTAAGGGCGACATCGTACGCAGCGTTAGGACTTTGAAGGATATTTAACGTGCACCCCCTTACACGGGGGATTATTCGTCAGACATTTTTGGCAGCACGTGCCGTTTATAGGTCGGCAGCTATTTTGGCGATGCCCGGACCCGAACCTGGGACCTTCCGCATGCTAAGCGAGTGCTTAACCGACTGGGCTCTACAGCTCCCCACAAAGAAATTAAAAGCCACCCATGATATGTGAGTGATATCATAGGCATCCCAATACTTATTGGTGCATAGATTGTGTTTTATATACAGCACCCAAGATTAATAATAATGTATTGGGATATGTACGTGTTATAAGGAAGCGCCGTTTGGAGCTTGTATGTAAAGGAAGGCGCCTTATTAAGATCTGTTTTTAATATTTATCAAAATGTCCCACTTAAAATTTATAGTTGCAGTTGCTTCTGTCATGTGAGTTAAAGCGTCAAGAAGCCATGGTTGTTACCTTTAAAGGTTCTGTTTCGTCTAACCATCTAATCAACGGATCACGTAAGACCGAACATATACCACTATTAAGTAATCCTATGTATATGAAAATGTAATCGTTAATTAACCGCCTTATCAGTGCCCAGTATGGAAGGAAGGCAGAGGCTTCGAGTGACGGCGCCTTTTTAGGTATCTCAATCAGCTTAATTCCAAGACAGTTCAGTGTATGCACTATGCACCTCATGAAACTTACGAGAAGATGAATCTAGAGTTCAAAAAATTTAATTCAAAAGCTTTCTTTCTTTTATTTATTTATTTATTATTATTTTATTATTATTATTTTTTTTTTTTTTGAAAAAGGCGCACCGGCCCGAGGGCCGATGGGCCGGCGGGCCAGTCCGGGCCTGTATAAAAGTATATTTTGTATGGCTAGTTTATCGCGCAACCGTACCACCAAAGGTAATATAGATTTTAATTAATTAAAAATGGAAAGAATTGTTTTTGAAACTTCAAACTATATGAAAGGGGCTGAATTGGGGCATTCTTAATCGTTTAGTTAGTAAAAAAAGCTTCCAGATTCATGGCCTAGTAATGGTTGTTTTAGGTGGCAAAAATTATTTCAAAATGTGACTAAACCTCGAAAAATTTCATTTTCGTAAATTTTCATAATTTTTTCTCTGCTGTTTTTTATTCTAGAATATCCAATTTTTTTTTATTTAAAGTAATCTACAAAACCTATCTACTGTACTTTTTTTTTATTGTTCTACGATATTTAGTTTGTCTGGTCTTGGCGTCATTTTGAGATTGGCGGGCGGAACGACTGTTCCGTCTGATAATGATTAATTTATTGCTGAGTTTGCGAATTTTTTATTTGTATATTTTTTGACCTATGGGAAATAAGTAAAACTAACTTTTTTTCCATAAAAATATTTTTATTTCTCCTTTATTATAAGCATGCAATAAATCAACTTTAGTTAGTTAGGTTTGAATTATCGTCGCACTAGAGCTACACGAGGGCTATTGGCGACGGGCGTCGTATTTTAGAACCACAGTCAGGTGACGAGCCAACACCTGAACAGGCACCCAACCAATAAATCAACAAATATCCCTTAAATATGAAGTTCTCTCAGGAATTTAATTCAAAAAGCCTTTGCACACTTTTAGCAGAGTAAATATTATGCGTTTATTAAAATATTTTGTGGTCTGTTGGTAGTTTAAAATTTCTCAAGTCAAGTGGTACGCTGGTGCAAAAAGGGTGGGAACCCCTGCTCCATAGCAAATTTATGTTCAACCAAAACCCATGCGCCAAACAAGGCATAAACCCGCTCATTCTGGCAGCCGAACTTGGACCGTTCATCCAAAACAATACATTTGAGGAAGAAGCAAGAAATAAGTAGATCAATGGCCCAGACCAAAAAAAAAGGTGAACTTCATCTCAGTCAGAAGCATTCCGGTCGTTCCGAGAGAACGAACAGCCATAAAATGATCTACACGTTCGCGTTCCACTTCGCCTCTTCGGTCGCCATATTCGGCAGTCTGTTCGTGGTGTGGTTGTGCGAATTCTACCTGTTGCTTTGGCTGGGTTCGTTGGCGGCATCCCTGGCGTGTCTTCTGTACGTTTCTTACCAGGTTGGCAGCTTTCTCGACAATTTCCTGTCGAGATTCAGGGTCAAGTCCGCCAATAAGGCTGTCTTCATAACAGGTATGTGAGGCTTTTTTAGGGGTTATACGGAGTTTTTTCGGACTTATTGATCTGAATAACCCGTCGTATATCGGCAGGACTTCCGTAGAGGGGCCTGATTTCCAACAGGGCACATGCCCAGGGCACTTACATTTACATACTTTACGCCGACTTTATTCAGAAAAAAATCATAACAAAATTACACTCTTTAAAAATGTATGTATAATGCGTAAAAAGATACAATCGTATTTGTTAGTGGAAGAAATTTCAACCGAAACATTTTATTGGCTTTCAATTGTCTAAATATTTACTTGCAAAATTTCGTTTTAGTTTATAACGTATTGATAGACATTTTCAAGTGTTTCCAACAACAAAAAAATCGTCGATAAAATGGGTACCAAGCATGCTTGGGAACTAAACACTAAGGGTTCCACTTGAGGATGACCATCTTACCGGGACTCATGCCTATAGAACCCCAGTGCCCTAAGTCACGAAAGCTGAAATGGGCACGGCAGGCCTTGGCCCAGTAATGGGCTGTTGAGCCGAGGAGTTTAAGTATGTATTTCTATCAACTAAATATTAATGATTCTTTTTACATTTCAATTTTCAATCTGCAGTTTTCACAAACTTTAACTTATTATAATTTAACTTTTAATCAACTAACTTTTTATAATACCAGATCAAGTGATATTTTCCGAATTCCAACATTTTACAAAACCATATTTACTAAAAAAAATTCTATCCTGCCCCTAAATTGTATAATAAATTGCCTATTAACTTAACGAATACAAATAAATATTATTACTTTAAAAAAAAAACTTTGAGTTTTTCATTAATATTGACGACTTGGATCTTTATTTTTCACTCTAATTTGAAGCATTTTAATTTTATCTGTGTGCCAGCTGATTGCCACATCATATTATGTTCGATTCTTATTTGTTTCTGTGTTTTGTTTTTGTTCAATTCTAACTATTTATGTTATGATCGCCTGTACTGTAAAATTTTCCCCTTAGCGCACCATATTTTCATTGGTTATTTGTTATTTTTTGTTTTTTGTAATAATAAAGATTATTATTATTATTACTAGGTCGGTGGGGGTGAGGGATCAATTGGCTAATGCCCCCAAGGCCTCAAAAGTTGCAAGTCGCATCTCACGGACATCATACGCAAAATACGGATAAAAATTTTCAAATAAAAATCCGTGTTTGGCGTAATATTGTTGAACAACCTGAACTTTTTGAAACTTATTAATATAAAACATTCTAAATTGATTATGCAAGACACAAAATCTAGTGTTCGGCCGCGTTTCGGAAGGTTTTATGGAAAACAGATCATGTCTGCCACCATTTCGTAACTAATCGTTGCAAAGCAATATTTTTTGGCACTTTTACAAAAAAAAAACATCTGGCCATATTTTTTTAAAATAATTTGTTTTAATAAAACTGTCTACAGTGAATATATTCTGCTGTACTGTGAGTATTATCTCCACGTGCACATTGATCGACTCACACAGCTACAACTCACACTTAATCACTGGACACTGGAAAGGAGTAAAAATTAACTCGGATTGAGTGAAAAGCACTCGTTTGGAGTGATCCTGTCGGAGGTTTAACAAAACAAAGGAGCGAAATCCACTCCTATAGAGGAAGTGTATTTTCGACACTGGAAAGGAGTGAAAATTAACTCAGACTGAGTTAAAATCGCTCGTTTGTTTTAAGAGTGCAGCTCTAATGTGATGCTAATTCAATCCAAACAAAGCAAAAGCAGGTTAACCAAGTGCCACATTGTAAGCTTGAAAACCTTTTAATTTCGACTTGGAGACTTTCAGACGGTTTCAATAGTTTTTCTCGCCCAGCTTTTCAATGCATTTCTATCTCTACGACGGGTCCACTTTTATTTGCGCCACCCTGTATATATTTTACGCGAATCACAAATGCACGCATAGACAGACTGCTGCTATAAATTGAAGCAAAAATTAGGAATCAGGGCAAGTTAGATTCCAAATTTCATTTTAAAAATAACATTCACAAACATTCAACACACTGATGTCGATTATTGCACACAAATATTTGAAATCTTTATTTATTTTATCGAATATACAAAACAAAACAGGGGCGGAGGATAAAACAAACTCAATATTGACAATAAGAATAAGATGGCACGGATTTGGATTCTAACGTCATACGTTACGTCAGTAGCAATGCCAGAAGCACACTTGATATAGCGCCACCTATGTGGATCTTGATCGGCTAACAAAATGGCTGAAATGCATAGGTACCTTTCACAAGAGGCATTCAGTTGGTCAGCCTATTGCCCTATAGTACTATATCTTCATATCACAGGCGAATTTGAGGTTGGTTGTGTGGTTGTCGTTGTGCCTCCCTCTGTCGTCGTGTTTCTCTCCTCTCTCGCCAGACGGCGCGTGCCAGGCAGAACGTGAGGACCGCCCCTGTGAGTTCGGTCACTGCAATCAGCCCTCCTAGACCACCGAACACGGTCAACTGCAGGTGGGAAAAAAATTATAACTGAAGAGTACACGGGAAAAACCGATTGATTTTGTAGATAAGTTTCCTTGGCAGGCCACTTTGGCGATGAAAGCGAGTGATCGCCCAAACTTGTGTAAGGAAACCAGTTCCTACCAAAGAGATTATAGTTAAAGTAATAGAGTGGAAGATCACGTGACATCCAATGCTAACGACGGCACGCGCAAGGAGCTCCCAGAAGAGCCCCAATGAAGCCAGTGTTGTAGGTCACGTGATCTGCCACTCTATTACTTTAACTACTATATCTGAGGTTCCTAGCTATCAAGATTCAGGCGATTGACGATCCCGACGCTTGGACCAAGCGAAGAAGAAAGAGAGAAACCGGTTTTCTGTCGCCAATGTCCGCCAATCAGACAATTGGGGCGTCCGCCTAATAAATTAATCGGCTCTTCCCCTGTACTCTTCAACTATCCAAACGAATACAAAGCATTAAAAAAAAATTGTGGACTAAAATCAGAGTCGATAGATGTTGGCTTTACTAATGGATATCTGGAGCTGTCATGCCTACGGTGGCTTTATAGTAAAGTCAAACGATGTCTTACACAAACAAACAAACTATCCGGGAACTAATTCATTGAAATTAAAACATCCACGCCTATGGTGACGTCTCCAGCTACGTCATACCACACAAACCCACCATACTCCACAACGTTCGGATTGTCCATTTAACCCTTTCAGTCCCAGTGATGCCATTTGGCATCATCACCTTCAATATTTTTTTCAAAATTTTTATGTCCCGTTATGACATCCAAACACACATCATTCGATTCTTCATCCTTTGTTCTATCAGACAATATTTTACATTAATCTCAATAGAAGTCAGAACTACTATTTTTTTTATTTAGAAAATAGTCAACAAGCCTTTCTCCTGATTTTTGATCAGTTCACTTCAGTTCCACATATTTAAAACACAATTTAAACTATTTCGGTTAAAATAATTACTAATTTTTTTTAATAATATGGTCAGGTACCTTAAAATATATAACTCGAAGTGTTTTTTTTATCTTATATATATTTTTTTATTTTGTTGTTTTCCACAGTTAAAGAATTTTGGCATTGTTTCAAAAACCATATAAAAAAATTTAATGAATTTTTTTTTCTTATGGAATTCGTATATTTGACCTAAAATAAGCTTATTTTGTGAATATCAGATGTTTCTGTAGTGTAGTAAATTTTTGGGACTGAAAGGGTTAATTCAGTCGAGTGGAAGACCCTTGCCGTCATACTGCCAGTGTGAGAATAAAGTGACAACAACAATTTGGACAGTTTCGCGGCAACCCTGGTCGGCAACATCTTGTATGCTAATTACCCTAGTGGACGCACGGTGAATTGCTATTGGCCTAGATGGTATAAATTTGGCATAAATTGGTCACAATTTGGTCATAAATTACACATAATTGGTCATACATTTCCTCGGGCGGTGAAAGGAAGGTTAGGTTTGAATTATCGTCGCACTAGAGCTACACGAGGGCTATTGGCGACGGGTGTCGTATTTTAGAACCACAGTCAGGTGACGGTGAAAGGAAGCATTCAATCCTTACAAAGCGATATTAAATGATTCTACTTGAAACCGAACATCGCTTGGGATGAGAACATACAGGGTGAGGCAAATAAAAGTAGCCTCGGTCTAGAGATAGGAATGCCTTGAAATGCTTGGCGAGAAAAATTCTTCAAGCTGTCTGAAACCTGTTTTTGAATTGGTTGGATCGGATTAGCTTCACATTAGAGCTACTCATAGACTAGTGGCGAGTTCAGATCTTGGTTCGTATTGTATGAAGACGTCCCATAATATAATGCAAATTTTGTGTCGTGCAATCAATTTAGAATGTTTTGTATTAACAAAAACAAAATGGTCCGATTCATTAGGATAAATAACGATCGAAATAATCACTAGTAGTAACTTGTCTTGATCAGTTCTACAAACCTTGTTTATATTTCATTTCAACTAGTTTTTTAAACCATAGCGTATTTGGCGGCAAATAAGTCGCCAAGCGTTTGTTTGGGCTTAATATTGAAGCGATTAATAGCTTCAGTTAGCAAACCTGTTTTTGTATTGGTCTTTGACTTGGCAATATTTCTGTCGTGTTCTTATCTCTACGTTGGGGCCACTTTTATTTGCCTCACCCTGTATAAGCCGAAGATATTTTGAACCATGGTTTGCCTTTAATAATGTTATGGTGTTTGGAAGGTCTGCCATATCGCAGACTAAAAAATCATCTTATATTATGTTCTTTAATTATTTATTGATTATATCAGAATGGATTGCTATATAAATCAAGGCAAACAAGCATAGAATTTTATCGAAATCAACATTCGAGTGAAAAGACAGGATCGTATAGCATACCATTTTGGGACCGAATTTTTTTTTACTTCGTTTTCGCACCCAACATAAAGCCACATATTCAGTATAGTTATGATATAATTTTGCCGCTCTCAATTTTGTGACAATTTCGAAAAGCTAGAAAATTTAAAGCTTTAATTAACTTAATTTGCTATACCTATCGAATTGTATGAAATATGAAGTGGAATGTTTACCACATCTGGGCATTTTCGTTGGTTGGCAACGTAACGCAAATCGAGGCCGGCAATTATATTATGGCTGGCAATTATATTATTATTATGGCTGTTATTCACATTCTCCCCCTTGTAAATAAAGTACCTTGCCATACCTTTTTGTTTAAAAAGTCCACCAACTTTTCGTAGCATCCTTTGGTGAAGGCTTCTGATATCTTGCATGTGACGGTTGGCTTGCAACAGCTTCCTGGGATGGTCATCTTCTTGTCCTCGTAGTCTCTCGGGCCCTCGACTCCGCAGCACTCCCATTCCTCTTGCATTTTGTTCCACACTTTCAGCTGGTCCCATTTCTGCTGCTGGAGGCTCTTCCACATGCCCGCCTTCAAAATCTGGGCCGATTCTTTTCTGTGAATTTGCACCAGCACCATGGCGGTTATCTAGATGAATATAGGAACTTTTAGCAGGTCTATGAAATTTCAAACTGCAGACACAACCTATTTTGGGGCCCCTTTACGGAATCAAAGTGGAGTATCGGATTTTTTTTTTAGTTAACTGATATTTTGGTTATTTGCAGCATTTAGCATAATAGAAACTGAAATTTAGGGGCCCCTATAATTTAGGGGCCCTAGGCCTAAAGGGTCTTATGGAAGAACAGGCCCTAAAACTTTTAGGCTAAAGAAAGGAATAACTCTTACGTATGCTGCAGGTGCAGGTATGGGTGCAGGTATGTCAGTGCTCAAAATCTCAGATTCCATGTTTCGCTTTCAACTGTATGATTGTTAATAAATCTCTCACAAAAAAAATCTCTCAAACACAAGCTTGTGGAATGAAATATTTGTCACATCCGAAATAATGTTACTCTGGCGACTTTTTCTTTGTATGCAGAAACTACTTTTAGCGATAGTAAAAAATCAATTGCTATATTTCTTGAATTGTATTATAAATTTAACTAAAATGTTTATCAAATTCGTGCATTTTCGCTGATTAGCAACATAATAGAAATCGCTAAATCGAGACCAACAACTAAATCCCAACAGTTCCAACTTCCGATCCCAACTGTATAAACGAATTGGTCTATCCGAATGTTTTTCTTCTAGGCAAAAAAAAATCATGGGAACCGAAACAGCGCTGGTATTATACTGTTTTGGAAAATTTTCTAGAATTGTAACGCTTTTTTTTCTTTGATTATTTTTAATTTTAGGGATTCTAACATATCTAATATACTGAATATATTTCACATCTAATTTAATGAAACACTTTAGAACTGCTGTGACATAATGTCTCAATTTTGTGGATTTGCCTTTACATTACTCACGAAAATGCCCAAATGTGGTTAACATTCCTCTTCGTATTCTATATAACTCGACAGATATAGATAGCAATCCCAAGTTATATTTATTAATATCTGTTATATTAAATTTTCAAGCTCGCCAAAAGTCGCCAATGGACAGACCGGCCATTTCATCACAGTTCTACCAACACTTTCTATGTGAAACAAATTATTGTCATGTATTTTTTTTCTCAATTTCTCAACAAAAAAAATCGTAATTTTTTACCTCCTCATACAGTGTACATACCAGAGATCAGTATACACTGTATGGCGACAGTGCCATACAGTGTATACTTAAGCTTAATTCTATTTATTGGTTAACATGAACATACATACCTGGCACAGGCACAGTGCGAACAGTAACAGACCGTACAGCAACAGCTTCCAAGTGGTTTCTCTCCAGGCTCCGCAACACCCTAAGACTGCCACGGCCGCAATGCAGCTCCCGAGACACATAGCTACGATGGGCAAGGGTTGAGAATGCAATTTCTCGGCGTCTGCAAAGATAATCAAACCCTTCTGGTATATGATGATGCCTTCAGCCACCAGGACCATTCCTCCAACGACGAACAGGACATTGAAGATGAAAATGGCGTATTTGACCATTGTCATCACTTCGCCTTTCGCCATCTTGAATCAAGTGCTCTAAAGTCGAAGTATAGGGCTTTGTTTAGATTTGTTTTCTCAACTTCAGACGAGAAGATGGCAAGTTTCAGAATATCCTACACTTAATTCCTACAAAAGTTTAAATACGACGTATGAAAATGGCGTATTTGACCATTGTCATCACTTCGCCTTTCGCCATCTTGAATCAAGTGTTCTAAGGTTGCAGTATTGAGTTTTGTGTGGATTTGTTTTCTCAACTTCAGACGTGAAGATGGCAAGTTACAGAATATTCAACACTTTATTCCTACAAAAGTTTAAATACGACAATCAAATTTGAGTTATAATGAACCTGAAACAAGTAAAATGACGTATCTAGTAAGCTTTCGTGTTAACAGTTTCCATTGCTTCGTTTATTTACTAAATAACCATTAAGATGAACTGGTAGCCATTGAATTATAACACAAATTTGCATAAGTTTTAGCCAACTTCAAAACTTTGTCAAAATATAAACATTAACTTTAATTCGACAATATTCAAAAATATCCAAAAGTTACAGTTTCAGAAATTATAAAGTATCTCGTGGCATTTTAAATTTTTTTTGTAAACTCAACTTTTATTATTTACTATACAAAAACGTGCATTAAACCAAAATTGAAGAAGTTTTATGGGGTTGTATCACCTCATGAATGGCAACAGCTAAAGTTGTAATGTTTTCATTTTTTTGGTCTGGAATTACTTTTGTTTTGGTATTCGAAAATGAGTGTTCTAAGAATATTTTACTTACTAAATTTTTAAAATGCCAGCTTCTTCCTGTGCTGTTGATTGTTCAAATCATTTGTTAAAGGAAGCTTGCCATAGAAAGAAAATTTTCTTTTCGTCTATGACAGTCGGTTAGAGAGTGAAATAATGAAATCGCAGGACGCAGAAAAATGCAAACAAGAGCGTTGCATCTGAACCTTGAACATGAAAAATTCCTAATTTAAATATGATGTTTTTTGTTAAAGAAGACTTAGGAAATTTTCGCGTCTATTTGCCTGTCAAACGCCTTTAACTTACCTTCAAGCAAGACAAAGGACGAGTGTTAACTTTTTCCCTACTGATACATCCTGCAAAATTGACCTATTCATTTAGGAATTGGACCAGTTAGAAAAATCAAACGATTAAAGTTAGAGAGTTAAAAGCGGTATTGTTAAACAATCAGTTAGACGGTGAAGTTTAGCCATAAGTTAAATGTTAAAGTTAGAAACGATTAAAGTAAGCGGGAAAACAGTCCTGAAGCTCCTAAAAATTGAAGGTATTCTATTCTGATACTTCATGCAACAACTAACGGACCAATCGCGCTTTTCCCTCAGCATTTTTACTCTTTGTTTTTACCCAAGTTGTGTTTGCACGGAGTGTAAGCTCTTCAATTCTATGCCGTGAACTGTTAATCCTCTAATGCATACTGTTACCGTTTGGTAACAAGTCACATAATCCAATTTATTCTATTAAGGTAGAGCTCCCTCTCGACAATTTTTTTTCATCTATTACATTCCATTTTGAAGTTTTAGGTACTAATAACACTCATAGATGACAGTAGTAAAAGTGTATTCTAATGTAAAGAGTGAGGTTATTAACTGTTCTGAAATTACGTTTTTGGCAGTATTCAAAGTATAATAATATTAGTACACTAAATTGTTTTGAAAAATTAATTATAGTTAAAGAGGGTTATTTTGAAATATATTTAGTAGGTTTCATGTCATTATTATCGAAATTGGAATTTTGTATATGGTTTTTGTCATATGAAACTTAAAAAAAAAATTAATTCTAATGCAGTTAAATTTTTTTCAGTATTTTTCCCATAATGTATGAGTATTAAGGATTCATATATATATTTTCGGGATGAAAAAAAATTCATGCATTAGAGGGTTCCCTGACAGTTTGATCCGTTGTTTCTCCCCCCAGGATGCGACCGCGGCTTCGGGCGTCTGCTGGCGCGCCGCCTCGACGGGCTCGGGTTCCGCGTGTTCGCCGGGTGCCTCGAGCCGGACTCGCCCGACGCCCGCCGGCTGCTCGACACGGCCAGCTCGCGGGTGGAGACGCTGCCGCTCGACGTCACCGACGACGTCAGCGTCGCCAAGGCGGTGCGCTTCGTCGAGAGCCGCCTCCAGGGAGACGGTAAGAAAATCGGAGACATTTTTTCCTCTCTATTGGGGCTGCAACATTGGCGATCAAGCCTTTGCAGACTCGGGCACATTCCCCAGAACTGAGAGCCATTTTATGTGGCACCATATAGGCGACTCTCGTAACCAATTTTGACGCACAGATTACAATGAATCCGAGCTCTCTGTGGATGTTAAAGTATGCCGAGGATTTAATTCTGCCGAGAGAACCCAGGCCAAATGGGCCCTCCAGGGACCTTTTACATACCACATAATCATATGACATGCGTGCCCAGAATTTTCCCATCCAGAAAATCCGAAGACTCAGCGGGGCTCGAACCCGCGATCTTGGGCTTACGAGGCGGACACGTTTAACCTCTCAGCCACTGACATTAAATCAGCCACAGACATTAAATTAAATGGACTGCTCATTCAATTAATTCACGTAAAGAAGCTTCCAATTGTCCTCAGCATCTTGCCGTCCCGGTGGCTCAATCGTTAGGACGCTGGCCTTTGGAGCTGCTGGGGTCGGGTCCGAATCCCGGTCAGGCATGGATGTTTGTGACCTTCAATGAATGTTGTTATTAGTCTATGTTTTATTCCTTTCTTTGTGACTGTAAAAACTCTTTCTGTGTCTGTCCCACTTGACGAAAGCTTATAAGCGGTTCTCTGAGCAAGCACACAAGCTGGAACATATGTGTACCATACCATACCATGTACAGCTGGGGAAAAAAAAACGAATCACCCCTCGTTTCTCGGCTGCTATTGATCAAGGAATTTTGTGTAAGGTGTCAATTTTCAGGAAATAGCGTGAGGAATTGGGAACTGGCAACAAAAATTGTAATAGGGGTTGTCTACATATTAAAATGAGTACCAACTTTGAAAATTTCAATGGCAACACCCAATTTTTTTTACATAAAAATGTTCAGCACCTTCAAAACACCCCATGTATAAAAAAGAATTATTTATTTTGCATTATTTGCTGAGATATTAAAGCCTTAATTTTGAACTCGTTTAGGGGCACATCTCCTAAGTGAAAAAAGGTAATATTTTAGTTGTGTCTTTTCAAAACGACAAGCTAAAAACGGGTTAGCATAATCTCGCCAACGGATGCTAGATTTTAACTTTCTTCAGTAATATTGGGATTTTTCGAATGTTTTTTTTTTAAATTTTGGATTTTAAAATTCAGAAATAAAATAAAAGCTAGAAGATGAAAAGTTTTAATTTTAAATTAAGTCGCATATACGGTTATTTATAACGAACAGATTTTCAAATGCTATTAGTTACAATCAGATTGAAAAAACATGATTATTACACTTTTGTTTTAAGCTTCTTATGCAAATTTTTGTTTCATTCACATTGTTGCAAAAAGTTTGTTTAAAATTCGTCGCACTCTATCGGTAATATCGGCCCAGTGGCTTAGTGGTAGTGCTTATTTCGCAATGCCCCGCCACAGGTCCGGGGATCGAACCCCGGATTGGGCGGGGTTGTAGCATCCTTTCATCCCTTAAGTGGGTCGATAAATTGGGGACCAAGCATGCTTGGGGAACTAAACGCTGGGGATTCCGCGTGAGGCTTTCCACATTACCGGGATATATGCCTTGCTCCCCAGAGCCCTTGTATCATGAAAGCTGAAATGGGCACGGCAGGCCCTGGCCCACTAATGAGCTGTTGCACCGAGGAGTTAAGCTTTTTTATCGGTAAACTACGTATTGCAAATTGAGGGTTACGACCTTAACACGATGTTTAAGGAAAGCAAAATAAAATTACTCAGAATGATTTGGTAATGATTTTTAACCAACGCAGTATAGGCACTAATCATTTAAATAATTAATGTGGTAACAATCATTGTATTTAAAACCAAATTAAAATAATATTCTAGGGTATTTAATTTTTAATATTAAACACACTTTTTGACATTGTATTGGAAAAAACATACATTTAAAAATATATTAACCGATATAATTTAATGTTAATTATACAAACAAAATACATTGTATTCACTTGAAATAAGAAAAGATTTTTAGATATTTGACAGAAATCGATAATTTGAATAAACATTTACCAGCAAACGCTTTTTAATCACCAAACGATAATGCAATTTAGGATCAAATTTGCCGAGTAATTTTTTACACGGTCCCTAAAATTCGTCTTTTTCAGTTTTTTTACAATAACTCGGCAAATAATTGTTATTGAATTAAAAAATTCGGGATTTTGGTTCTACTTGATCTACTTTATCGATTTATGTAAAAAAAAAAATTGGGGTTGCTATTCATGTTTTATTTTTCTTATTTAAATTTAAATAAAAAATTATTAAAAATGAAAAATTGATGAAAAAACATGTGTGATTTGTTTTTGGAAAATTAAGAAGTATATAATGAAAAAAAAATCTTTGTTTAATTCATTTTATTTGTAGAGGTATGGATAAAAGTTTGTGAAACATTTTTAACATTATGGGCGTTCAACTTTGAATACTTATATCTCAGCAAATAATGCAGAATAAATAATTATTTTTTATACATAGAGTATTTTAAAGGTGCTGAACATTTTTATGCAAAAAAAATTGGGTGTTGCCATTGGAATTTTCAAAGTTGGTACTCATTTTAATATGTAGACGACCCCTATTACAATTTTTGTTGCCAGTTCTCAATTCCTCACGTTATTTCCTGAAAATTGACACCTTACACAAAATTCCTTGATCAATAGCTGCCGAGAAACGAGGGGTGATTCGTTTTTTTTTTCCCCAGCTGTACCTCAACATCAAAAATCGCTAAGACGAGAAAGGTTGCAACATATGGCAGTTTATCGTTACCGTTTCGTTAGAACTATATGCCAATTATTGCCATACTCGATAATCAGGCAACAGTAAGGCTGCAAACCGAAATGGTTGTGAGGAAATTGTTGGTTTACTCTATGTACGGCTGTTCATCTCATTGTAAAAAAATTTCAAAATGATGTTTTTTTGTTTTGTTTCAGGGAATTTTCCTTCTGGAAATATGTGAATATTTTTTTACATCAGTTCCAAAAATTTAAATTTATTATCGAAGGAAATTTTTGGAAGCAGTCTTGAAAATATTTCGTACAATTTCCCCCTTTTCATCGATATGTGATTTACTTTAGAACCTGAAATGGGAAATTTTTTTTACAAAATGTTGCAGAGTTTGAGAAAGTAAACTTCCCATATTCTTAAGCACTCAAGGTCATTTGAAGAATGGCACGAACCAAGACCGAAACGACTGGGTTGGAAAATGCGAACATTGTTGAATTTTGAAACTCTTCAAAAGGTTAAAGTTTTACCGAAGAAAAAATTTCGACATCCGAAGTAATACCCCTCCCCTACAAAATGAAAAATTCCCGAATGGAGAGGCTATAGCCTTGCTAGACAGGGAGGGGGGGAAGCCCCCTTCACCACACGTAATCAATTAATAAATGCCATCTTACACACTCTTAAAACAAAAGAGTGAAATCCACTCATATAGGAGAAGTGCATTTTCGACACTGGAAAGGAGTGAAAATTAACTCCGACTGAGTTAAAATCACCCGTTTGGAGTGATCCTGTCAGAGTTTTAACTAAACAAAAGAGTGAAATCCACTCCAATTAACTCAGACTGAGTTAAATTCACTCGTTTGTTTTAAGAGTGCACGTTTGTAGATCAATAAATGGATGCAAAAAATGATCTTTCTAATTGCCATTTGCAAAGATGGTTGGCTTTGAATTACGTCACTATACACTCTTAAAACAAACGAGCGATTTAATTCAGTCAGAGTTAATTTTCACTCCTCCAGTCTGGAAAATGCTCTTCCCCTATAGGAGTGGATCCTTTGTATGTTAAACCTGCGACAGGATCACTCCAAACGAGCGATTTTAACTCAGTCTGAGATAATATTAACTTCTTTCCAGTGTCGAAAATGTTCTTATCCTACAAGAATGGATTTCACTCCTTTGTTTTAAGAGTGTATACAACGTGCCTATCTTCTGACTATAGAATCTTCTATCTTCTGACTATTCAGACTATCTTCTGACATTCCGCTAAATTCCGCGACAGCTTTGAGATTATGACCACTAGCGAAGTTCAAGGGTTCTTTTCAAGAGTACACTCTTAAAACAAAAGAGTGAAATCCACTCCAGTAGGAGAAGTGCATTTTCGACACTGGAAAAGAGTGAATATTAACTCAGACTGAGTTAAATTCATTCGTTTGGAGAGATCCTGTCGGAGGTTTAACACACAAAGGATCCACTCCTTTCGGGGAAGTGCATTTTCTAGACTGGAGGAGTGAAAATTAACTCAGACTAAGTAAAATCGCTCGATCGTTTTAAGAGTGTATCCTTTCCGCTTTTCTCGATTTACGAGCGTTTTTAGTATTTTAACTTCACGCCATCACTTACCTAAGACAATCGTTAGCCAATTTTGATGCTCTCTTTCGCGTTCCGGTTTCATCCACGTGTTATCTTTCCCAATTAGTTCCCTTCAAACAGATTTTAATACAGCAAATGATGGAGCACAAACAGAGGATCTCGGTGGCAGACAAAATGTAGCTTTTGCAAATCAACTTGAATGCATACTATTACATCGTCACTTAAGTTCCCACATGTGCTATCTCACTTTGCACAACGGACAGATTTACTGTTCGGTAACCCTTGGCAAACTTTCCAAAATCGTGCCGTAAGTCCGTATTCTGGAGACTTTTGGCTTCACGCTCTCTATACTGCGCTAATAAATAATCGTCAGATAGGGTTACCGGAAAACGTCGCCGTTGCGAAGTCAAAGAATTCGAATCATCAGTCGAAGTTCGACAGGTTGCCGCCAGAAGTATTTATCACCGAATCCAAAAAATTCGCGCCAATGGTTACCGTACAGTAAATATGATCCGTTGTACAAAGGGAGAAAGCACATGTTGGAACTTAAGTGACGATATACTCCATTTCGTTTTAGATTTTCTTCTGGGGCTAAAATTGATTAACTTTTTTTTCCAAACCATATACTATTTCAGAATTGTGGGCGGTGGTGAACAATGCCGGAGTTATTGAACGTGGTGAACTGGAGTGGACCCCTCTAGAAGTTTACCACAAGCAGTTCGAGGTGAACACCTTCGGAGTGGTGAGGGTGACGCAAGCTTTCCTGCCCCTTCTCCGAAAATTCAAGGGCAGGGTGGTCACAATATCCAGCATAGGTGGTAAGCGAAGCTAATTCAATTTTAAATGTCTTTTGAAGAATTAAATAATGTTTGTTTTAATTAAATGAAAATATAAAAAATCATGGTAAAATAAAATTACCCCCTAAACAATTTTAGCAAATAAATTGACCCTAAATTATTCATGCTTGCATTTTATTGAAGTTTAAAAATATATTTTAAAAAATTTAACAAATAAAATTTTGAAGGAGTTATTGTTATAATTTATTCAAAAGTTATTTTGATAATTTATTCAAAAGTTATTATTCCAATTTCCCCCCTTAAATTTTAGTTAACAAATTGAGATTTTTTGCCCTGTTTTTTTTACCATTTCATTCTGGATGCATAATGAGTGTCTTTTACAAATTTTAGATTTTTTAGAATAAAAAATAAAATAAATTGTAACTGTAAGGATTAACAAAGTACGCAAAGTGACCCCCATAATTGTTTTGATATTAATACATATTAATTTATTCTAATTGGTTGCACAGGACGTCAGACTTTTTCTGGTTTCGTGCCGTACTGCATGAGCAAGTACGCCGTCATTTCTTTCTGCGACGGACTGCGAATGGAGATGGCCAAGTTCGGAGTCAAAGTCGTCACGGTGGAGCCTTTCTCGTACCAGTGAGTAAACATTAAAAAAAATACACGGTATGGTCAATACCACCTAGTTTAGAAGGCCGAAGAACTAAGCAACACAACGTCACACTAGTAGACCGATTTCGATTTGTTGACCAACAACGTCGTATCTTAAGATGACGTCGCATCTTGATTCATCTTATCTTAAAAATGTATTCAAATACAAGATCTAGTCACGAATGACCATTGGTCAAAACCGCAGAATCGGTCCATTAATATGACGTCAAGCATCTTAGTTCGCCGGCCTTCTAATCTAGGTGGTATTGGTATGGTCCACCTACCACTTTTTAGTATCTCACATGAAGAGTACAAGAGAAGAACCGCTTGATTTATTAGGAGTGTTCCCGTAATTGTGTCTGCTTTTCGGAAATTGGCGTCGGGAAAATGGTTTTTCTTTCGGTTCTTCATTCGCGGTACAAACGTGTGACTCGTGTGGACTGTTCTCAGGGTTACCACGAAAGAAAAACAAAGCGAGTAACCGGTTACTTTACACCAGTTTAGGCGATTTCTCGCTATCATCGCCAAAGAGGCCTATTGTGGAAAGCCTTCTACGAAATCAAGTGGTTTTTCCCGTGTACTCTTCACATATTTTGATTGTAGAACAGTCCACTTTGAAAACTTACATAAGATTCACTACTATTGTATAGCTATATTTTGACTTATAGCGTCCCCCAAAGTGATACAGAATTTGTTAAATAATACATATTACAGACGAAAAATCTATTGACGATCAAGTCAAGAAAAAAAGGAAGGCATGCGCAATTGATGACGGCCATCAGCAATTAATAATAATTTTTCTTTCACTAATAATCCATGTGTAGTTTTAGTGGGACACATTATCTCCAACCAAACTAACCCTTCTATCCACTGTGCTCGTCAAACAGCATGTGAGTGGCAACCCTGCCTCCGTTAGTTTCTTTGCCTGTTTTTGAAGTGAACTGTTCCACAATCTCAAAATATTTAGGGTGCTAAGAATTGACAGGTGGACTATATTCTTATCCCGCCCCCATACAAAAAATACTAGATATTAAAAAATAAAATAAAGTAAAATAATTATATTGGGTATTTTTCACTCGATAACAATTTTACAATTTAATGCTATTCTGGACACCAAGACTTCAAACAGTAATTTATTTATTGCCAATTTTAAAGAGGTGGTTTACATATTAGTATATTACGTTTGCTTTTGCATCATAGTAAGCCGAGCACGATGTGAAAAACAAATTCCACTTCGTTTTAACAAGGCTTCAAAATATTAGAATGTAAGCTATTTCCTTCTTAAAGTGGGCTGGAGTGCCCAGTCGGTTAGGCACTCGCCTAGTATGCGAAAGGTCCCAGGTTCGGGTCCGGGCATCACCAAAATAACTGCCGACGTATAAACGGCCCGTGCAGCCAAAAATGTCCGACGAATAATAATGTGTAATCAGACAGAAAGACGGACGGACAGACATCGACCGCATGTCAATACCTACTTTTTCATTATTTTTAATTCATTCGAATTAAAAAAAGAAAGAGTAGGCTAAAAAAAATTACCATGGATATCCGTTTTATTAATGCTAAAAAGTATATCTTAGGAAGTATGAGACCGAAAGTCAGCTTTTATAATTTTCGTCTTAACAAATCGATGTAGAAATTTATTTGTGTTTCATACAACTTGTTCATCTGTTTTTGAAAATCATAAAAACTTTCAAAGGTAGCAAATTTTAAGGAAGTGCCGTTAAATATCCTTCAAAGTCCTAACGCTGCCTACGATGTTGCCCTTAACAGTTGCGTCGGATGCCTATTCAGGTGTCGGCTCTTCATTTGACTGTGGCTCTAAAATACGACGCCCGTCGCCAATAGCTCTCGTGTAGCTCTAGTGCGACGATAATTCAAAAATAACCTTACTTCTTAAAGTTATTTATAAAAGTACTTCAACATTGCTAATCCTAAATCTCGTAACCAATTCAAGTCTCTATTTTTTTTCAAAGAAGTTATATTAAGGAACAAATCAGTTTTAAATACAGTTTTATTTTCAATTAAAAAAATATATGAAAAAGTATGACAGCATACTTTAAATGCGTAAAAAAAAATCGGCATACTTCAAAAGGAGACAAAAAGTCACAATTGACAATGAATCCGGAATATTTCTCACACATCAGTGACCATCTGTGTAAACAACTTCATTGTCTGATGATGGCCCACATCGCGACGCAAATGTTTCACCCATTTCTGTCTCCAGCCACTGTGACGAAAGCGCAGCTTTTCCCCCAGCGCAAGCTTGTCGTTCATTTAGAGGCTAGAATAAGAATGGAGGTGGTACCGGGGCCAAATTTAGTGTTAAAATCCAGGGATTGGAGTAACGCGTTACTTTTAACAGTTATGTAACGCCATTAGATTTTTCAGAAAGTAACTGTAACTGAGTTACTTTTAGCGGCGGTAATGAAAAATTCAGTACTTCATTTTGCTCTTCACGGAAATTTTCGTTACAGCAGGCGTTCGACTTAAATTTAATTATTTAAAATTTGATTTTTAACAACACAGAATGTTCGCTCTTTACTTTTTCCGAGTGTCCCTCATTCTTTAGTCTTGGCTCTCTTTGAAAAACAGTAAGATGGATAAGTTTAAATTTCTCTTATAACTTGACATTTGTAACTGTGATTAGTTACTTTCCGTGAAAAGTAATTGTAACTAATTACTTTTCATATTAAGTAACTGTAACATAGTTACTTTTTTTAAGTAACCTTCCAATCTTTGCGTAAATCCAGCTTTCTAAGTGAATCAATGGTCGCTTCTGTGATATATGCCCATAGAGATCATAGTTTGGAGGATCACGTGACCTCCAATGCTAACGACGGGACGCGCAGGGAGACCAGAATTGGAGGGGTATGGGGCCAGTGTTGCCACCACTTTAATGAGAAAAGTGCTACAAAAAAATTTTTTTTGTCTAATATTTCAAAAAAAAAAAAACATACTAGCTGCATTTTGGAATATTTTTAGTGACTTTACACAAAACTTGGAAAGCTATTCTAGTATTTTTATAACATTTTTTTTTTGTAATTTTAGAACTAAATGGTATATTTTCGTAGAATTCTTCTTAATGTGGTGGCAGCACTTTCCCCACTCTCTATAGATATGCCCCAACCAACATTTAGGTAATGAGGAATTTACATCCCACCCGAAATAACGGACTCTTACTTTTTCTGGAACATTTCAAGCAGCATCATAGTTAAAGTATTAGATTAGCAGATCACGTGACCTCTAATGCTAACGACGGGACGCGCATGGAGACCAAAATTGGAGGGGTATGGGACAAGTGCTGCCACATTAAGAAGAAGAATTCTACGAAAAGGCACCATTTAGTTCTAAAATTACAACTACAAAATAAAACTAGAATAGCTGTCCAAGTTTTGTTTAAAGTCACTAAAAATATTCCAAAATGCAGCTAGTAGTTTTATGGAGTTTTTTTGAAATTTTAGAATTAAATTTTTATTTTTTCGTGGCACTTTTCTTAATAAAGTGGTGGCAACACTGGCCCCACAACCCTCCAATTCTGATGTAGTTTATGCTTTGGGTGATTTTTCTAAAAATGGGGCTCTATGCAATTTAAGGACACTTCATTAAAAAAAATGCAGCCTTTGCATAACTTTCTGGACAAAATAACAAACTGCTAATTTTAACCAATTTTGGAACTAAGTTTGGACAGCAAGTTCCTGGTCAGGTTATTTAGTTCAAAATCGTACAAAAGAGCGCGCCATACATATTTCAGACCTAGTCAACTGTTTCATCAATTGATATCTTCATGAGAAATCTACTAAGTTCAATGACAACAACTGCAAATAAGAATACCCGCGTTTGCTAAAAAAAATGTATTTTAAAATCATTCGCGGTAGTTATGTACAGAAGATATACATATTTTTTTCACTGTTGTTGAAAATTGATCTGAAGTGTTGTGCTTACATTTAACCCTTTCAGTCCCAGTGATGCCATTGGGCATCATCATGTTTCTGATCATAATTTTTAAAAAATAATATGCCTGACATCTATTGGGATTAATAAAATATATTTTCTAACAGAAAAAAGTTTGAATAATCGTATGATGTGCTTTTTGACACCGTGAAAGCTATAGAAAAAAATTGTAAAATGATGATGCCAAATTTTTATTGGGACTGAAAGAGAAAGGGTTAAGAGCGAGGAATATTGCATAATTATTCTTCGAAATATAGATAAATTTAAAAAACGATAAAGAATAATTGTTGAATTTTCGAAAGATTATAAATGAACTAGTCAAATTTGCGTGTAAATGTTTAATATGGAAATAAATGCTATATGGAACATTTGTGCTGTGTTAAGCACAAATGTTGTGTGGAAGAAATCTAAGTGATAAATTATACTGTTACAAACCCACTTGTTAAAATTTATCCTTAAAAAAATAAATTATTAAAAAAAAAATTTAATAACAGCACTGGCTTCTCACCATGTATCGCCGCACTCAGAAGATTTCGTCACGAGTTACATTTATTAAACCATTGTTCTAAATTAAGAAGAAGGGTTCATAGGTTTTCTTAGCAGAATTAACTTCAAATATTCTTTCTTAAACCTCATGATTTAAATAGAAAGCAGTAAATTCTTTCCGAAGTTGCTCAAGTGGGTAGCAAAAATTTCGAAACTATGGAGAAATTTTTCGAATCGTGGTGCTGCCATCTAGTGGTTGAAAAGCCTTTCACAAGCTAACCCCAATAAAACGGGTAACGGTTTATATAACGTGCGACCTTTATTACCATGAAAGAAATTTTCAATAGCCTAAACTCTTCATAGTAAAACCTAAATTATCTATATAATACCCAAACTAGTATGTTACTATTTATAATCAAGTAATTTAAGAGGCAGAAAATCTAAATAGTTAAAACAAAAGAGAACACAGTCTTGAAATTTTAGACATTTTAAGTTCATGTGAATAGGAAACTGTTTCATTTTCATGTACAATATCTTATATACATACGTTTAAAAGAAATTCTGACGAAATAAGTAGCTTTCGTACCATCTTTTTGTGTCGGTATAAAATATTTGGGATACATTGATCCTCAGGAATTAATGGAATAAACTTACATATGTGGGGCCCGTTTTAATTGCAGCGATTGCAGTTATATTCACTGTACTTACGATGTCTGAGGAACGCAATAGCATTTGTTATATAAATCAATTGGATCCTTTCCATGTGACAGAATTTAAAACCTTACATATAGTTTTTCTTGCGGTTTTAAACCAAGTGGTGACAATGGTAACCATCTGTTGCAGTGATATATTACGGTAGAACTTTTTTCCGCGCTTCAAATTCACTTAACATTGCCAGCCCTTGATGAAAATCACCATTTAAAATTTCGTAAATACTTTTTTCACTTCCGCCGCATGTCATATATATGGTATGGTATGGTATGATACATATATATTCCAGCCTGTGTGCTTGTTCGGAGAACCGCTTATAAGCCTTCGTCAAGTGGGACAGACACAGAAAGAAATTTTACAGTCACAAAGAAATGAATAACACATAGACAAATGACAACATTTATTGACAGTCACAAACATCCATGCCTGACCGGGATTCGAACCCGACCTCAGCAGCTCCAAAGGCTAGTACACTAACCATTCAGCCACCGAGGCGGCATCATATATATACACACTCTAAAAAATGAATACTCAAACACGACGAAATTTTCCTTAATTTTGACCATTCCGTTACTGGCAAATGCCCCGAGTTTTCGTTTCGTCAAAGTGAGGAAATTTGAATTGCATCATTTTCATGAGGATTTGAATGTCGTCTAATCTAAAGAAATATTTCGTCATTTTTGAGCATGTGAGTACAACAATGAGATTCAGTTTCCTCAAAATCAAGATACAGAATCGTCAAATCACGATCGTAAAAGTGAGGATTCGCGTTTAATCAAAAGTCATGTGATAGTTTGACGAAACAATCCTCAAAATTAATGAAAGTGTTATTTCTGAGAGTGCATGGACCAGCAATCATCCAACACCGTCAGTTCGGTGAACATTACTGGAGCCGCTGCATGTAAAAAAGACCCATTATGTATTTTTAACTGAATTTATTTTTCCCAGGACTTCCATGACCGAAATGACCACCGTCATGCGCAGCATCCAGGCGACCTGGCGCAAGTACTGCGCCTCCCCGCGTCTCGACGCCGACGCCTACGACGACGCTTACGTCGACGCCTACGACGACGCTTACGTCGACGCCTTCTCCGCCAGCGTCCGCCGCTTCAACGAGAAGACCGCCCTGCCCGACACGAGCCGCGTCCTCGACCTGCTCGTCGAGGCCGTGTGCGCGATCTCGCCCCACTACTCGTACGTGCCCGGGGACTGGGGCTCGCTGCTCAACCTGTGGTTCTCGAGGAGGGTCCCGAAGACCCTGGTGGACCTGTTCGTCAGACACCAGGTCACGTTCGACGGCGACGTCGAGAAGTACGTGGAGGAGAGAAATAAGCGCAAGAAACGAGATTGAAGGCTGAATCCATGCACAATTATTATTTCTGTAGTATAAGTCATGAGTGTTAAAAGTGTGATTATCACTACAACTTTTATCTATATACTATAAAAATGAGCGGAAGAGTTCTTTTACACTTACAGCAACTAAATAATGCAACATATTTTATTTAATTTGTAGAACTAATTAGAAAAGGGTTTCTTCAGAACTCTTAGGGATCTCCTCTCAAGAAATACAGTTGCAAGTTCCTCACCAAAACGGTGGTTTTTTTCCATCAGGGCACCCCGATCAAATTGTCATTTCATTCGGACAATCTTATATTTACAATGATATTATTAAAATCAATCTACTTAAAATGTGTTTGAAAGCTAGCGTTGATTGCAAAAGTTTTGCCTTATTTCTCCTTCAAAACCTGTGGTTCGCTGCTGAACTTGTGGTTCTCGAGGAGGGTCCCGAAGACGCTGGTGGACTTGTTCGTCAGACACCAGGTCACGTTCGACAGCGACGTCGAGAAGTACGTGGAGGAGAGGGATGCTCGCGAGAAACGAGATTGAAGGACGGACTTAGAGGGCTGATTCCATGCAAAATTATACGTATTTTATGGAGAGTTGATCCACACTTGCTGAGACTAAATAATGCAACGCATTTTATTTAATTTTTTTTTAATTTAAAATGATTTTTTTAGCTTAACAGAAAACGGTCTGTTTAGGACTCTTAGGGGTCTGGACCACTGAACTGAACTGAAACTCTGGAAGAATCATCCCATGATAAGCTGGTGAAGCTTTTTTTTGGGTCACTTGGCGACAGCTTTAGGGAGAATATGTGCCATATTTGGCATAACCTCGCCGATCAAAATGGACACTTGACTTGCAGTTTGCATTGGATGTCGCCAATCGCTCGCCAAGAATAGTACTCCAAGGAATTTAAGTTTTAAAGATTGTTGCCGCAATTCTATTTTTTAAAAAGTACATGTTTCCGAAACTTCATTATGTAAAGAACCTCCTAAAGCAATAACCTATCAATTTTCTGCTTAAAAAATTCTTGAAAAAGTTGGTTTAAAATGTCTATTTTAACAGGTAAAGTATAGGATTGGCGGCAAAAGTTGGGTTACTCTTACAGGGTTGCCGGGCTTCACCGACCCGTTTGACGAGTGTTTCGATACTCCTTCCAGAGTTTCAGTTCAGTTCAGTGGTCTGGACTTGTTCGTCAGACACCAAGTGACGTTCGACAGCGACGTCGAGAAGTATGTGGAGGAGAGGAATGCGCGCAAGAAACGAGATTGGAGGACGTATTAAGAAGGCTGATTAAATACTAAATAACACGTTCTGTGATGTAAGTAATCTGTGTGTTAAAGAGTAATTATCACAACTTACACGAGAAAAATTAAGCGAAATTCTTGATCTTATCTTGTTTATATGTTGAAGGTACAGTACTTGATTAATAGAAGAAAAAACTTGTGTTTAATCTTTATTACTACAGTAGAACCTCGATTTTGCGACCCCACGATTTAGCGACCCCTTCGTTATAAAGACCGCTTCGGAAAGTCCCAATCATTTTACCATAGGAATAGTGTTAAAAAACCCTCTTTTTTGCGACCGAAAAACTAGCAAATCCTCGATATTGCGACCGAATATTTGTTAGACATTTAAGAAAACACATTGCTACCAGAAGCCATTTTCGTATTTGCTTCAAAATTTCAACTTGTGGAAGTGTATGAATGAGTAGAATCTGTGTGTGTGTATTTGCTTTTGTTTGAGCACAATGAAGAAACCCCTCCTCAAGCAAGGAAAGGGGTCGAACAATGGATGAATAGGTGAATAGGGCAGAGACGATTCCGGGAATTCGCAGGGGACCAGTGTTGCAAAACAAGCCAAGGTCAGCTTAATTTTTCACGCATTCTGTGATAATTGGTTGTTGAACATAGCTGTAGAAAATACGGCACCACATTTGACCATTGAACTAACTGACCTCGTATAATTTGCATGTCTACAATATGGCTCTTATAAAAAACGGAGCTAAATTTCTATCAATGTGAAATGTTATGTGTTGTCGCTACTGTTAAAGAGAGCAATGCCTCGCATTTTCTACAAAGAATAACAGGGCCTATATTCCTTTCTCTGTGACAGTAAAAATTCCTTCTGTGTCTGTCTTACTTGACGAAGGCTTCATAAGCGGGTCTCTGATCAAGCATACAAGCCGGAATATATATGTAATAGTAGTAGTTAAACATTTTATTTTAAAACAGGATTTTATGACAAATAATTGGATCTTTCAAGTGAAATATTTATTAACAAATATTTAAGAACTCTGCCATAATTAAGAACTCTGTTATAACTTTGAAACAATCTTCAATTGCTTCAATTTTATCTGCACAATAAGTGTAAATGCAAATTAACCATTTCTTTAGGTATGTATAAGTTTTTTCTCAGTTTGTAAGTTTTTTTATTAAAATTCTTTATAACGTCCCTTCGATATAACGACCGTAAGTTGTTGGTCCCAAGAGCGGTCGCTGTATCGAGGTTCTACTGTATTTCAAATGCATTAAATATTTTGTAAATGTTATAATAAAAAGTTTTTCATTGAAACTATAAATTCATATTTTCATCATAATAAAATAAAAAGCACAAATAAAATCACAATCATTCATTTATTCAGTTAAATAACAGTTTAAAGTAAAACTGTCAAATACAATTTATTTTCATTAAATTTCGGCTAAAAAGTAAACTTGACTCTAAATATTGTACTATTTAATTGACTGTTCTATGATGATATTAATGTTTGCTGGCCTTAACTTCTGGTGCACTTTATAGACTTCTAACAGAGTCTATATTTGTATTTACGTTACATTTTCTTTGATCACATTTTGAGTAAGAAAACATTTCAAAAAATTGCTCTTTAGTAATTGACGAAAACTAATAACGTATCCTGAATGAAAAGAATCTATATATATATATATATATATATATATATATATATATATATATATATATATATATATATATATATATATATATATATATATATATATATATATAATTTCCCTTATTTTCTTCTTTTCTTCGCAAATACAAGTCTACAGAGAAACTAACTTTAGTTATTCAGTCCCAAGTCTTCCATCAATAATAATTCATCTTTATTTTATTTCAATAAGTATCACTTCAGACATCGGCTCTCATTGAGTACCAAGGTTGAGTGCCCTACCCTAGTTCTTTGGGTGCCTACTCGGGTGTTGGCTCATCATTTGACAATGGTTCTGAATTATGACGACCATTGCCAAACGCCCTTGGGTAGCTGCTTTACTGGCTCCCTAGTGCGATGATAATTCAGCTCAACTACAGAAGACTACAAATTGGCACTGGCGTGGTGACACTGACAAAAAAACCCGCTATAAGAATTATTTGTAGTGACTATAGTGTATGAATTTAAGCACTAGCTAATATTGAAGCGACTCAAATGTTCCCCAGACTAGATGGCTTCATTCCCCTGTCCAACTGAAGCCTGAGATAGCGTTCCAGCAGTACTTTGGGCATCAGCTGGAGGACCTTGATTCCGATCTTGTCCGGCAGGTAAGCCGGGAAATAGGTGGACAGTGGGTCGCGAGACACGATTGCGTCCACGAAACAGTCTATAACTTCGTGCACATTGGGGCTGGCACGGCTCAGGAGTTGTCTGGAATTCTCCTTGAAGTTCTCCAGGTAACCAGCGCCATACGTTTCGCGAATCAGAGCATCGAACTTTTGCCAAGTTGCTTCTATCAACTCATCGGCTGCTTTAGGTTGAGTAAGCGGGGTCCTGTAAAAAAAAAAAAAAACATTGATTTATGGAAATACATAGATTTTTTTCAGAATAAATTCAGCGCTAATGGAGCTTTCTTAAAGGTACACTATTAACACTTTTAAGCAAAGTCTTGCACAGCTTTCATTTAAATTAACACATATTAGTTTAACGGTTCTGATGTTAATCTGTAATGGACAACTGAAACGGGCACGCCTACAGTGACGCCACAGTAACTTCTGCAGTTGTCTTATATGTATCATTGAGCTAGAAGATAAGTGGAGTGAGGTGTGTGATTCACTGAACAGGGCAGTAAACGCGCGCGCGCGAGACTGTTTAATAACGAAACGCGGGGGAATACATGGCACTGCAGCAGAAACGAACGGGGCAGAAAACCTAGAAACTTGCCTATTTCGATATTGTTTTCATCTTCGCTGGTTGTTAGTTTGTGATCCGCATGGTAATTTCTTTAAAATGTTGGAATTTAAAGTTAAAAAAGTTACTTTCTTTTGAACTAAATATATAAAAATACATTTAGAAGCCCAAGTCAATATGAGAGAGGGGTCTCATACAATCATTGAATACAATTGGAGGGAAAATAGTCCTTTTCTGCAATGTTCGCTCAAAATTGTGTGAGTAGGTTTTCAGCTCGCTGAAACTTCACTCCAGTTTCCCTTCTAACTCAATGACCAATATATAGCCTCCAAGAAGATAGAAAAGGCACGTACAATTAACAGGTATACGCTGTAATATTTTGAACCAGAACCGATCCGCCACACTTTTTAGTAAGACTGTTTCGAGAATCTGACGAGTTTTCGGCACCGACTGAAGAGAGAGTGGTCTGTAGTAAACTTACTTGTAGAAAAATGGTTCTATGCTGATGACTTTCACTCCCCATTTCATCATCTCGACTCGAAGTCCTTCGCTGAATGCTACGGTTGCACTCTTGCTCATGCAATAGCCCACGAAACCAGGGCAGATGAATCTTCCTGAAACAAAAATTTTCCTTCTACAATCTTTCTCGAAGGACCAGAAAGATGCAAAGAAGTCCTTTGGTTATCGTTATAGAGGTAACTGTAAGAGAATGTACCAGTTTTAATGGTATATTACATTTATTTAACACTAAATATAACAAATCATACATGATATTGAAAACGGCACTTCACTTGAGAAGCTTTTTCTACACCCTAAAGAATTATGATCCTGCAAAGCAATAAAGCCCAACATAGTAAATGTTGCCTAAACCAAAATACTCCTTACCCTTTTTCGAAGTGGACTGTTCCACAATTAAAATACAGGGTGATGCAGACAAAACCGGCCCCGATCTAGTGATGGGAATACGTTGAAATGCTTGGCGAGAAAAACTCTTGAAGCCGCCTGAAACCTGTTTTTGCATTGGTTGGATTGAATTTGCTTCACATTAGAGCTACTCATAGACTAGTGGCGAGTTCAGATCTTAGTTCGCATTGTATGAAGACGTCCCATAATGCAAATTTTGTGTCTTGCAATCAATCTAGAATGTTTTGTATTACCAAAAACAAAAAGGTCCGATTCTCTAGGATAAATAACAACCGAAACAATCAAATCTATAATAATAAAAGAAAGAGTCTGTCTGTCTATCTGTCTGTCTGTGTGTATGTCTGTGGATCGCAAAAGACCAAATTAGACTGCTCTAAAAAATTCGAAAAAATTAATATAGATTCCTTTTAATACCTACGTGTGCACCTGAGGCTTAGTTTTTTCATATTTGATTGTGATTTTTAATTAATATAATTAGTTTTAAAAAAACGTCATCCACGTGGGATTGCGGGACCATAACAGGGCTTGAAAATACATGGACCGGGCCGAAACGGGGGCTTGACGCCATCCTCTATTAGTTTGATTGATTGAGTTTGGTTGAGATATGCGCTCGCCCAAAGGCTGCTTCATGCTCTATCAGTGTTTGCTTTTTTAAGTGCGCATGCGCCAACACGAATTCAATTTTGTTTTTATTTTGAGTGTATTTTCAAAAGTAAGCATGTCTCTAAAAGGAAGCAATGCGAAGTTAACGGGTTCCCCCCGTCGGGGGACCATACTGCTAGTAATCACTAAATCTTGATCAGCTCTACTAACCTTGTTTATATTCCATTTCAACTAGCTTCTAAAAGCGTAGCGTAGTTGCCTGCAAATAAGTCGCCAAGCGTTTGCTTGGGCTTAATATTGAAGCGATCAATAGCTTCAGTAAGCAAACCTGTTTTTGTATTGGTTTTAGACTTGGCAACATTTCTGTCGTATTCTTATCTCCCCCTCGGGGTCGGTTTTGTTTGCCTCACCCTGTACTTAAGATGCTAAGAAGTGACAAGCGGACTATACTTACCGCAGGCGCTGGCGTTGTTGACCAGTCTCCCCCTGGACTTCTTGAGCAGGGCGAGGAACGCCTTGGCCACCCTGACCGCGCCGAAGGTATTCACCTGGTGCACTCGGAGGATCTCCTCGGCGGAGGTCCAGTCCAGCTCACCACTCTGCACCACACCCGCGTTGTTCACCACACACCACAGGACTGTGAGGAAGCACATGATGTGAGGTTATAGGTTGTTAGCAGGCCCTGAATATCGCCTAGATCTACAAGGCACAGGCATTGGCCCCGCGACTTTAAACTTAATTGTACTAAAATAAGATATAAACTTATAAATTTTCTTCCACACTTCAGAATTGAAGAGTAGGGGAGACTGGTTAGGGGACCTGGGTATGGTTGTGCCAGGGTACGGTTGTGCCAGTCGCCATATTAGCGAAACCATAAGGAATACCGGGTTGGGTGTAAGGGGTAAGGAGCAGCTTGCCTGCCCGAACATGTGCCACAGTATACCATCAGTCATCGCACGACATTAACCCTACCAGATGCCTCTATTACTTTTCGACTGCCAAAAGTAACTATTTGAATCCCGATCAGGCATGGATGCTTGTGTTTGTCGAGTATATGCGGAGTGCGTGCTCGTTAAATCTGTTGGGTCCGAAAGTCCGGTGGTCGGTCATTGCGCAGTTTCCCACGGGTACAGGTCGCTGGAGACCATTTCCCTCCCCTTCAGGGACATGTCGAAATTGGGGAGGTAGCGCGCTATAGATTGCAGCATCGGTAGCGTATGTGTGTGTTGTGACTGTCTTACTTGACGAAGGTTTATAAGCGGGTCTCTGACCAAGCACACAAGCCTAAAAATATATGTCCTACCAACCTCCCTTCACCAGATATCTGTCCGAATCATGGCTGTTTGGTGACGATGGAGAGTCAACGCCTAAACTGATGTAAGGAAATATGTTTCTAACTTGGGTCTTCTCTCGCTGAAACTCTGATTCACGCACGACATGAGTCACACGCTTGTACCACCAGAGAAGAACCTAGAGAGATACCGTTTTTTTTTTCGCCAATGTTCGCCAAGCAGACCTGAATGCGGAATAATTCCTAGTCCATCAAGGGGTTCTTTCCCTGTACTCTTCGGTTGCGTTTGCTTTTTTGACAACTCAATTCAAATTAATCGTATATTTAAGTTAGCGCAAATTATTCATGGGGTTCACAATTTGACAAGTTTAGTTTAGAGAATTAGTTTAAAAATTGAAATTAACATAAAAACCTTATAAGTACATATTTACTGGAATTTTTTGGTGAATCAGCAAACAACCGCAACATATCAATTCATTTTTAAATACTCTGCAAGTCTGCAATAAAACAATAGAAATTTCAGTTTATGTTTTTGCTCCAATCTCATGCTTCGGCCTAATGGTGTCTAATCAAGTGTTCTTGCAATAAAAAATAGTAATTTTTCTAGAATAAGGTGAAATATGAAAGGTCATAAATAGACGCAATATTACTCACACACAGATAAACAAAAATTTCAAAAAAGATAAGCAACGTATTCACATACCATCCTCTCCCAGATTTTTGTTGACACTATCCTTGGCTGCTAGAACGCTTTGATCACTGGTAACATCTAGTGGTAAAACGCACAACTTTGCTGAGCAAGTTTGTTTCAGATTTGCAGCGCCTTCTGCCTTTGCATTCAGACAACCTGCAAACACACGGTAGCCTATGCTGTCCAAGCGTTTAGCCAGAGCATGACCGAAACCGGAATCACATCCTTAAAATAAAAAAAAATCATTTAATATTTTTTATTTAAAAATGGATTTTCAATCATTTTTAAAACCTCCTCAGTATTTATAATTTCCAAATTTAATAAAATCATAACAAAAAACTTTTGTGTTACTTCAAATATTCATATAAAAAGAGAGAAAAAAGTGTATGCTGTGCTGACCACTGTCCTACAGGATAAAGATTTCTTTTTTTAACCGTAAGGGGGAAACACGTATTTTATTCATTATTCAATTGTAACTATTATGGGAGGTTTAAGGGATTGTCATCATAGATCTATTTCATTATTCTTGAAATCCTAAGAACTGTCAAGGTATCACTTTACTGTATTAAAAAAAAGCTCGTCAATCATGACAACCTTATTGACCACAAAATAAAAATAAATTGAATAAAAAATACCATTTGTTTATTTAATCATTACTTTTTAAAATGACGCAAATTTATTGACGTATACCGACATTATATTGCTAGCTTTTATCAATTAGTAATTTAATTAAAACCATATATTCTTTCTTTATGTTCATATTTTGCTGTCAGTGCGATTTTCATGTCGTGGGAAAAATTTATTATATAGCAAAGCAGATCATGATTAAAAAAAAAACGAACTGACCCAAATAATAATCACTTATAATATTAAATTCAGAAATAACAAGAAGTTCTAAAAGAACTAAAATAGCCTACTTTCCTGTTACTTAAATACTTACTAAAATTCTTATCTTGAAAAAACAAGGTTCGTTACAGTAAGTGAAATCCACAACCGTTTCTACATTAAATTTATATACATTAGAATAAATTTCACTAAACACAGCATCCAGCTATAATTTCAACTTCTCAATCAATTACTTTCATTAACTTTTTATCGCCAATAAAATAAATATTACTTATCGTCCGCATGATTATTTGCAGTTATAAATAAATATTAAATTTTTCGCAAAACAAAAACCAAAAAACTACTTCAAAATTTACTTCAAATAGGAAATGTAAATTAACAAGTAGGTTTGTAACATAATCTGTCACTTAACCCGCTTCCACAGGTAAAAAGGCTCCAAACCCAGCATTAATTCTATATTAAACATTTACCTGCTATAAATTCAGCTAATTTCATTTATTTTATTTCGAAAATTAAATAATTATTACTTAAATCGTTTGCAAAAATTTATATTTCAAAGAATAAATATGTAACAGTTTTCGCTTTTAAATAGAATGAAAACATTTCGTACCAACATACGGAATCTCGAAGTGAAATATATATTTGACGTCATTTCAAACTGATCGATGTCGCAAAAATAAATTTATTTTAATTCATTTTCTAAAAGAATTAAAGTTTCTCAAGCGATTGCTGCCATGGCAATGGTAATTTATTTCTATTAAAATGGCTTCCTATGCTTTTTAAGGGGTCTAAGGAGTCTTAAAAATGTGCAAAGAAGATACTACAAAGCATAGTTTGATCTTTCATGTCATTTTTTAACTACTCAATGTATAAGTATAATTTTTTTATATGTAATTCTACAAGATTTATTTATTATAAAGCAAGTTTTAAAATTTATGAAACTTTAGCCAAAACTAAAATAAATGATATTAAACATGAAGCTATTTGAACATATTGTGATTAGGCTTGCGCGGCAAATTGTGAGGTCAAAATTGAAAAAATGACCATGAAAATGACTTTATATTGTACAAATATGTACAAACAAAGACTTATACCTAAATTCTCAGCTCAATTTTAATTAGAAATTTTTTAAAGAACTTTTTTCGAAAAAAATTCATAAAATTTTAAAAATTTTGATTTTAAATTATTTTTAAAATAATTTCTAATTAAAATTGAGCTTGGAATTTAGGTATAAGTCTTTGTTTGTACATATTTGTACAATATAAAATCATTTTCTTGGTCATTTTTTCAATTTTGACCTCACAATTTGCCGCGCAAGCCTAATCCCAATGTGTTCAAATAGCCTCATGTTTAATATCATTTATTTTAGTTTTGGCTAAAGTTTCATAAATTTTAAAATTTGTTTCATAATAAATAAATCTTGTAGAATTACATATAAAAAAATTATACTTGTATATGGAGTAGTTCAAAAATTACATGAAAGATCAAACTATGCTTTGTAGTTCCTTCTTTGCACATTTTCAAGACTCCTGTGACCCCTTAAATGAGCATTAAATGTTGATGTTTTTTAAATAATTGAAGTACTTGGAGTTCGATTTCTTTTCTGAAATTTTCAATGTATTCTAATTTCGATGCGCTGAATTTTTTGACGTATCTCACTTGTCCGTAGCATTTGTAGTTAAATTCAGCGATTTAAATGACTCGAAATTGAATTTCAATGCTAATTCAATGGGAAATTTGTCATCAAATAGTAGATTTATGTCCGTCCTATCGTACAGACAGACGGACAAAAAGTATGAAAGTTGGGTGTCTGAGGTTATACCTTTCTAATAAAAAAAGAATTTTTAAGATCGGATTGCTAGAACTGATTTTGGAAGGGGGGTACGGACAGACGGACGGACGGACGGACGGACGGACATCGACCGCATGTCAATACCTACTTTTTCATTTTTTAGCCTACTTTTCTTTTTTTTTTAATTCGAAGAATTAAAAAAAATAAAAAAGTAGGTATTGACATGCGGTCGATGTCCGTCCGTCCGTCCGTCTGTCTGTCTGTCCGTCTGTCCGTCCGTCCGTCCGTCTGTCCGTACCCCCCTTCCAAAATCGGTTCTATCCATCCGATCTTAAAAATTCTTTTTTTGTTAGAAAGCTATGACCTCAGAGACCCAACTTTCATACTTTTTGTCCGTCAGTCTGTACGATAGGACGGACATAAATCTACTATTTGTCGACGAATTTCCCATTGAATTAGCATTGAAATTCAATTTCGAGTCATTTAAATCTCTGAATTTAACTACAAATGCTACGGAGAAGTGATATACGTCAAAAAATTCAGCGTATCCAAATGAGAATACTTTGAAAATTTCAGAAAAGAATTCGAATTCTAAGTACTTCAATTATTTAAAAAACTTCAAAATTTAATGCTCATTTAAAAAGCATAGGAAGCCATTTTTAGCCTACTTTTCTTTTTTTTTAATTCGAAGAATTAAAAAAAATAAAAAAGTAGGTATTGACATGCGGTCGATGTCCGTCCGTCCGTCTGTCTGTCCGTCCGTCTGTCCGTACCCCCCTTCCAAAATCGGTTCTATCCATCCGATCTTAAAAATTCTTTTTTTGTTAGAAAGCTATGACCTCAGAGACCCGACTTTCATACTTTTTGTCCGTCTGTCTGTACGAACGGACGGACATAAATCTACTATTTGTCGACGAATTTCCCATTGAATTAGCATTGAAATTCAATTTCGAGTCATTTAAATCGCTGAATTTAACTACAAATGCTACGGAAAAGTGATATACGTCAAAAAATTCAGCGTATCCAAATGAGAATATATTGAAAATTTCAGAAAAGAATTCGAATTCTAAGTACTTCAATTACTTAAAAAACTTTAACATTTAATGCTCATTTAAAAAGCATTGGAAGCCATTTTATTAGAAATAAATCACCATTGCCATGGCAACAATCGCTTGAGAAACTTTAATTCTTTTAGACAATGAATTAAAATAAATTTATTTTTGCGACATCGACCAGTTTGAAATGACGTCAAATACATTTCACTTCAAGATTCTGTCTGTAGGTAAGAAATGTTTTCATTCTATTCAAAAGAGAAAAATATTACATATTTATTCTTTGAAATATAATTTTTTGCAAACGATTTAAGTAATAATTATTTCATTCTCGAAATAAAATAAATGAAACTAGCTGAATTTAGCTGGTAAATGTTTAATATAGAATTAATGCTGTGTTTGGCGCCTTTTTACCTGTTAAACACTGTTGTTTGGAAGCAGGTTAAGTGACAGATTCTGTTACAAACCTACTTGTTTATTTACATTTATTATTTTAAGTGCATTTTTGAATAGTTTTATGGGTTTTTTCTACGAAAAATTAAATATTTATTTATAACTGCAAATAAATCATGCGGACGATAAGCAATATTTATTTTATTGGTGATAGAAAATAAATGAAAATAATGGCTTTACGAAGTTGAAATTATAGCTAGATGCTGTGGTTAGTGAAATTTATTCTTTTGTATATAAATTTAATGTAGAAACGGTTGTTGATGTCACTTACTGTAACGATCCTAGTTTTTTCAAGATAAGAATTTTAGTAAGTATTTAAGTAACATTAAAGTAGGCTATTTTAGTTCTTGTAGAACTTCTTGTATTAGAAATAAATCACCATTGCCATGGCAACAATCGCTTGAGAAACTTTAATTCTTTTAGACAATGAAGTAAAATAAATTTATTTTTGCGACATCGATCAGTTTGAAATGACGTCAAATACATTTCACTTCAAGATTCTGTATGTAGGTAAGCAATGTTTTCATTCTATTCAAAAGAGAAAAATATTACATATTTATTCTTTGAAATATAATTTTTTGCAAACGATTTAAGTAATAATTATTTAATTCTCGAAATAAAATAAATGAAACTAGCTGAATTTAGCTGGTAAATGTTTAATATAGAATTAATGCTGTGTTTGGCGCCTTTTTACCTGTTAAACACAAGTGTTGTTTGGAAGCAGGTTAAGTGACAGATTCTGTTACAAACCTACTTGTTTATTTACATTTATTATTTTAAGTGCATTTTGGAATAGTTTTATGGGTTTTTTTCTACGAAAAATTAAATATTTATTTATAACTGCAAATAAATCATGCGGACGATACGATAAGTAATATTTATTTTATTGGTGATAGAAAATAAATGAAAATAATGGCTTTACGAAGTTGAAATTATAGCTAGATGCTGTGGTTAGTGAAATTTATTCTTTTGTATATAAATTTAATGTAGAAATGGTTGTTGATGTCACTTACTGTAACGATCCTAGTTTTTTCAAGATAAGAATTTTAGTAAGTATTTAAGTAACAGGAAAGTAGGCTATTTTAGTTCTTTTAGAACTTCTTGTAATTAGAATTATATCACCATTGCCATAGCAACAACTGCTTGAGAAACTTTAATTCTTTTAGACAATAAATAAAAATTAATTTATTTTAGAGACATCGATCAATTTGGAATGACGTCAAATATATTTCTCTAGATTCTTTTTATGTTGAAATAAAATGTTTTCATTCTATTTTAAAGCGTGGAATATTACATATTTATTGTTTGAAATATAAATTTTTGCAAACGATTTAAGTATTAATTATTTAATTTTCGAAATAAAAGAAATGAAACTAGTCGAATTAAACGGGTAAATGTTTGAATTGATGCTGTGTTTGGCGCCTGTTTACCTGTTAAACACAACTGTGGTGTGGAAGCGGGTTAAGTGACAGATTCTGTTACAAACTAACTTGTTAATTTACATTTCCTATTTTAAGTTATTTTGGAGTAGTTTTATGGTTTTTGTTCAACGAATAATTAAATATTTATTTATAGCTGCAATTAAATCATGCAAACGATAAGTAAAGTTTATTTCATTTGCGATAGAAAATTAATGAAAATAATTGTCTTTACGAAAATGAAATTATAGCTGGATGCTGTGTTTAGTGAAATTTATTCTAATGTATATAAATTTAATGTAGAAACGGTTGTTGATGTCACTTACTGTAACGACTGTACTAGTTTTTTCAAGATAAGAATTTTAGTAAGTATGTAAGTAACAGGAAAGTAGGCTATTTTAGTTCTTTTAGAACTTCTTGTTTTTTAATTCTTCGAATTAAAAAAAAAAAGAAAAGTAGGCTAAAAATATTTGCAAAATGTATCATAGTCTTCAACTTTAATCTTTCCTGGTTCTTTTTTCGTTTACTTGGTCGTTAACTGCGGAAAAGAGGGTAATAATAGCTTAAAGTATGAGTAGCCACATTATAGTTGTTGAAAAAAAATAAACATATAATTTTAAAGCCTTTTCTACCATTCGCACGAGCTTATCAAAGTTATTCTCGATTATTATATATTTTATTTTAAAAACAAGTCAAAATGTTTACTTCTAGTAACGTTAAGAAGTAGTAAACCTAAATATTTTAAATAAATCTTGTTTTTCCGCTGCAAATCAGTTTTAAAGTATGAAATACATTTTTATAATAACTCTTGTTTTTTTTTTTAACAAATCCGTTTTAAGGGGTACCGGACCCTCTATTGAATCCCTTGTTAAAATTTCCTTTTTAATGTACCTTTTCATCAGAATCTACTAGATACCTTTTAATGAAATTTTTACTAGCTGTTAATAGATGTTTAACTATGCTCTACCGAAAGCATTTTTTCTTTTTTCTTTTTTGAAATTTAGTTTTCAAATTATAAATACTAAATCTTAAGTGAAACTTCATATTTTTCGCCGAAAATACATCAATAATATTAAAAAGAAAAGAAAAATAAGATAGTTATACTCAAATCCCTACAGCGATTTTTAGAAATTAACTTCTTGAATACGTATACAAAATTTCAGGAGGATACGTATGGTAGATTTTGAGAAAAAGGTACTTGAACCTTGAAAAAGTAAGTTTCTAGATTTCATATTCTAAGAAACACTAAAAACATTAAAATTTCATTTTTGAAAATTTTGGGGGGGTCTGGTCCTACTTTATATATTTAATAAATATTTTAAATAAATCTTAAGAAACATTTTAATTATGTCTCGTTTTTCTTCTTTATATGTTTTAAAATATTTCACTAATTAAACAAAATATTAAATAAGCCTCTGAAATTATACACATAAAAAAAACTTTATAAAACACTCAACTATATTGTTAATATGAAAAGAACGAGGAAACACGCGGCGTTATTTTATTTTCATCAAACGACATTTACTATCAGTTTACCCACGTGTCCATATTGAAATTAGCTTTCATTTCTAAAGGAAGTACTGCACGTACGTGTTTAGCTTCTCTTTGTTAAACATACTCTACTGGGTCACGTTTACCAGTAAAAAATGTTTAACAAAGGGCTTGACGCACGATGATGTCAACTTTTTACAAGCAACATAATTCATATTCAAATACTTTTACGAAAATTTCTTTACCTCCGTTTTTAGCTTCCACACTACGTAAAAAGTAGTTGTTGTTGTTTCTAATGCCACTCGGTAACCGAGCCCGGAGTAGAGGGCTACCCGATTTAAGGCGAAGAGGGCGGCTTCCGTTTTTATTGAGCTCCACAAGGGAGGAAGTCCGACTGTTGCCCGTCAGCATGACACATCCGTTTTACAGGAAGGTCCCTTTCACACATCCATTCTCACTCACATATCGGATTTTTTTTGATCCAGATCAAATGCCGATAATCCCCTGGATCTGGCACCCCCAGAGGTATTAATTTGGTATGGGAACATAAAGGACTTTGTGACCACGGCATATTTAACGTGCCCCAGCCACCATTAGTCAACACGTCGGTCTTTAGCCTAGTACAAGCGCCGACCCAGCGACCATCAGAATTGCGAGCGCCTCCGAGGACAGAACCCACAGCCCTTCCGATGCGAGCACGACGCTTCACACGACTGAGCTACCCGCGGCTCACGTAAAAAGTGGAAGGTTTTATAGTCTTTCAGTCCGTCCGTCTATTTGTCACCCACTTTCACCGAACTAACCGTAAGTCTCACAAAGAAAGGGCTGTAGGGAGCCTAGTGGTCAAGATCTCGGACTCGAGATCGGAAGGTTGAGAGTTCGAGACCCGGTGCCACTGAAGACCTACCGAGTATATGCGGAGTACGTGCTCGTAAAATCTGTTGGGTCCGAAAGTCCTGTGATCGGTCATTGCGCAGTTCACCTTGGGTACAGGTTTCTGGAGAAAATTTCCCTCCCCTTCAGGGACATGTCTAAATTGTGGAGGTGGCGACAGATGGCAACATCTGTCATATGTGTTTGTGTGTGTCTTGTGCTGTCCTACTTGACGATGGTTTATAAGCGGGTCCTTGCGACCAAGCACACAAGCCTGAAAATATATGTCAACCAACCAACCTACCAACCAACTCACAAAGAAGTGGATACGTCATTTTGAAGCAGAAAACAGGGTAGGCTACCTTCCAAATTCTATTAAAAAATTTAATTAGAAAAATAATTTAAAATTTAAATAACTTAAAATTTAATCTGCATTGAAATAACATGCAAATTCCATTTTTATTCAATATTTTCACCATTACTCGATAAACACGGTGGCGGCTCTTTTAGCTATCATCCACGTTTTACTGCGTTTATGGAGTAACGCTCCAACATTTTTTTTACTGGGTGGAAGTAAAAAATATTCCTATGTAGATATCTGAATATGTGTTTACTCAGACAACAGATACTTATTAAGAAAGATATATGCCAATTTAAAAAAAAGAGATACAAAAAAAATCCTGAAAATTAATTATAATACCCAGAAATTTGCCTTTTGGATTTATGACACTTTCAGACGTGCTGTAAATGATATAAAGCAACCTTTTATAACCTATTTTTTAATAAAATACTAAATTTATATCAATATATTGAAAATAAAATTAAGTGCGGAAGCTAACAAAACATACGCAACACAGAAGAAACATCGTGTGGATAGTGACAATAAATTTACATTTAATAAATATAAATTTAACATACACTAGCCTCTTCTACACGAATTTTTTTCTTATAGATTTTCGCAACATAATCCGCATAAAAAGTGATTTCGTCTTTATCAGGGCTTGATTTAAAAAAAAAATTGGTACAAAAGACACAACATCGAAGAAGGGGCCTCCTCTCGATTAACCGTTGTATGCTATAAATATTAAAGAATTTTTAAAGTATATAAAAAGTACTAATTATTCTGTAATTTACTGCCCTCCTGTGGGTTGTCTGAAAATGCCTATTTTATTGCAATTTTTAAATTATATTTCATACAATTTTGATTTTTTACATGTTAAAATGTGTTGAATGCGTCAGTAAAATTCTTGTGAAATCAGTAGTGGGGCCCTGGAAGGGAGTATGGGGGTGCATGAAATTATTGTTTACTGTAGAAACCAAATTTAAATAAATATGTATATAAAAATGGATTTCAATTTACTATTGAGAATTTTTTTTTCTTAGAGATTTTAGCAACATAATCCACATTCGCATAGAAAAAAAAATTAATTAAACTGTCCATACCAGTTATGAACACAGCCTTTCCGTCCGGTGACACAACCCCATGGAACAGGTGCTTTCTGACGCTCTGCATCAGCCATTCCGCCGTCCAGATTGTGGCGGCGAACGTCGCGCACGTCGCGAAAACGTCGCGCGCGAAAGGGACGGTTTCCAGCACCCCATAAACGAGCGCCATGGAAACGAGGAAGCTCAAAAAGTTCCGTGCGCCCATCCTGTTGCTTTTCGCGATTGTGAGGTTGCCTTTTGCTGCGGTGGGTTTCGGTTTTTGGTAGTATGTCAGTGGGGAAATATAGGCTTGTTTTTATTTACCTGGTGTTTTTTAGTTTGGTGGATAGGGTGTTATTGGGGGATCTGTAAGTCTATAATGAGTATTAAATGGTTTAAACTAATTTTAATAACTCGTTGTCCTATTAATTTATAGCGTACATACCAAAATTTGGAAACAGTTGATTCTCCATTTTATTTAATTAATTATACTTCACGATGAATTAGAATAAAAAAATACTAATTATCGTCACAAAGACCTTTCTGAGGTCAAATTTCTCCATCCTTTATGATGGTGTGAAGAAGAGACGACAAAAAAGCACGGGCGTAGGGGCGCATAAAATTTAAATCCGGCCCTGCCCTCACTCAAAATAGGGTGGTACGTGCTGTCTTCTATGTACTTTTACACACATAATCGGAAGAGAAATATGCGCATTTTTTAAACTGTTCTACTTTTTTTTCAACTTCGAAATCCAGGAGGAGGGGGGGTGCACTTGCCCTCTCAGCGACTTCGTTTGCCACGGAATATTAGTACTATACATACTTTTACGGTATACGCATTAATGTAAATGATTCGTGTTCTTTCTTAAAAATTTCGTATTTTTATAATATTTTTTATGCCGAATGCCGCTTTAATTGGTCGTAAAATTTGCCGCCAAAAAATTCGCCACTAGAGGCTACAGCCTACTTAGCCTATTTAGAAATCCGGCCCTGTGTCTGTGACATTACTTATTTCAAATTGGAACTATATCGCATATATTAAGTTAAACTTTTACATTTTACTCTAAATCCATTCTAGCCTACTTTCCATTTTTTTTAAATGGAAAGAATTAAAATTTTGGGTGGTGTTGACATCGCGATTATTTCCATCCCTCCGTATCCTCTTTTCAAGTTATTCCAAATTCCATTCTAACGATCCTATTTTTTTTACTTCTTTTACAAGGTGTGACTTATTCTTTACATGTTTTGTCCGTCTGTTCGTATGTGTTTTTTTTCCATCCGTCTGTCCATGGTCTACTTCACTTTCCGTTCAAACCTCCGATTTAATTTTTTGGTTGTTTGTAGGAAAGGTTCGCGCTACAGAAATTCAAATTAACTGCGTGTTTGGATGCAAGTGCTTCGACTGTTTCACTCAACAACTGCTCGCTATTGGCAACGAAACCTAGCTTCCCTCTTCGTTTTGCAGGATCACGTTCATCTCGAATTTTTAATGGAAGAAGAGAGGGAAATGGGAAAATGGAAATGCAGCGGAGTGTAATCTTTACCCTCCACAAGGAAAAGAACGTCTTTTCTTTTTCTTTTAAGTGAGCCACTTTCGGTCATGAGGCCTGGGTCTCCCTCAAAGCTGATTACTGGGATAACTGAAATTAATATATGCTTTTGTGGGTTTTTTTAGGTTGGGTCAGAATCTTAAAAGACCTCAAAAACTGAGCTGTGTTAAGAATGAAATATCTTCAAAAGGAGAAATTTTTAACCCTCCTATCGTTAGACCCCTTTTTCCGTATTTTGCGCTTCAGTTTTTTTTTTAATAACTTCACATTTTATAAGTTACAATTTTTTTTCTTTGTGAATTTTTTATCTGGAAATCTTTTTAATCATCCCTTTCAAAATAAACCCGATTATAATTTTTATCAAATATTTTATTTTAAATAAATTAAATTTAAAAGTTATGCAGTGAAAAAAAATACATTGGGGCCACTTTCGGTCATGGGGCCTGGGTTCTCCCTCAAAGATGATTACTCGGATAACTGAAATTGATACACGTTTTTTTTTTCGAGCGTAGGTTGGGTCAAAATCTTTAGAGGACTCTCTTTGGAATTACACATCTTGAAAATCGTAATGTTATTCCTATGGAAAACATTCCCAAGCCAATTACCGCCACAATTTTATTAAAAGGTTGCTAGTTTCTTGTACCATTGTAAAGAACGAAAGGAACTAAAAGGATAAAACTAATTTGTTTTGGGAAAATCACATATTTAGTATATTAAATTTTTTTTAAATTATAGCTTAATACTTACTAAATTTTTTACTAACTTCAAAAAATTATTAAAAATACTAAATATGTGATTTTCACAAAACAAATTAGTTTTATCCTTTTAGTTCCTTTCGTTCTTTACAATGGTACAAGAAACTAGCAACCTTTTAATAAAATTGTGGCGGTAATTGGCTTGGGAATGTTTTTCATAGGAATAACATTACGATTTTCAAGATGTGGAATTTCAAGGGAGTCCTCTTAAGGGGGAAATGGGCGCGCTGGCCCGCTGGTCTCGAACTAAAGTGCCTCAGTGTTAATCCAATGGAGAGAAAATGATTTTGTAAGTCACATTTCTCCGGCTGTATTGAATATTTTTACAAACGGTTTTTTATTAATGATAAATGTAGATAACTTACAAGTCTCTGCACTTTTAAAACAAAGGAGTAGAATCCACTCCTGTAGGAGAAGTGCATTTTCGATACTGGAAAGGAGTGAATATTAAATCAGACTGAGTAAAAACCACTCGCGTTTGGAGTGATCTTGTCACAGATTCAACATACAAAGGATCCACTCATGTTGGAGAAGTGCATTTTCAACACTGGAAAAGTGAAAATTAACTCAAACTGAGTTAAAATCGCTCGTTTGTTTTAAGAGATTATAATACCACATTTTAGAACTGCGAATTCAAATATTTTGCGTAAAACTGTGTCATTGAAAATTATATATATTATATATATATATATATATATATATATATATATTTATATTATATATATATATATATATATATATATATATATATATTAGGGGGTGGTGGTCCTTAAAAACTAATTTTCGATTTCAAATAGTGCCACCCCCTCAATTTGTTCATTCCTATGAAAAAACATTTCCTGCAAAATTTTAGCCAAATCAATTAATAATAACACGTGCCCCACGGGGCTTAAAGTTTTAAAAAAAGCAAAATTTGGGTGTTTTCCTAATAATTCCGTTATAAATCAATATCTATGCAAACTACGAAAAAACCACTCAATACAAATGTTATAGAAACATAAAATTTCCTACCATTTGTAATTTACACTTTTGATCTAAGAACAACAGGTTTCGAGTTATAGGGAAAAGAACGAGCAATATTTTGCGAGATTGCAAATCATGGCCACACTACACAAACGCTATCCATCACATTGGTATGGCATAAAAGTGATTATTTAGATAACTTTTAACTGTTCTGTCTTAAGATTAATTAAAAAGGAACAGCTGCAAAAAAAAAACACAATTAAAAATACCACAATTTAAAGTACTTCGACCGGCAGGGCCGTCACGTGGGTTAGGTGGGGGGGGGGGCACTTTCACAAAGTAAATAAAAGATTACCTACAGAACTATTTGTGTACTAATAAACAAATGACATTCTAAGAAATTTAACGATGTATCTGATCAAAGCCTGTTTGCAGGTACAATGTGTGTGTGTGTTGTGGGGGGGGGGTGTTGTGTGGGGGGGGGGGGTGGGATGGGGGGGGGGAGGGGGTTTGAAAGGAGGGGGTTGTTTTTTTTTTGTTGTTGAAAGGGCGCTTTGGTTTTACAAATCTATTAAATAATTTTAATATAAATAAATTACCACTTACAATACTTATTACAATATGTATAGCTTCAGTACAGTTTTTCAATCGTAGGATGTGTATTTTTTGTGTCAGTCTTGCACAGTCAGTAAAATAAATTGTTTTTGGATTCATTCTTTGTAAACTGATAGTTGAAATCTTAACATCACAAAGAGAATCACACAACATAAACATCAACGCAACCCTCTTTCCGCTGCCAAGTTTACGAATTTTAAAGATCTTGTATTCTCCTTCCTTTTATATATTTTGCTTAATTACAAAGTTACACACAACACCATTATAATGGATCTAATTTCTTGAAATCTTTCTTAATGTGAAATCTCTGTTATGGAAACTGTTTTATTTAAAAAAATCATTCTTAGGCAGGGGTTTCTTTCTTCTTTCTTTCCGTTCGCGGGAATGAATACCGGCTTTCCCCACCCCTCCCCCCTAAAATTTGAGGATCTTCATCCATTAAAAAGTATACACTTGTGTAATTTCAGGTTTACTTTACCATATTTAAAAAGAATATGCGTAGCAAATCTCCACGAGATAGCAATTTGGCACCGGCTACTTGGTTTTTCATTGAAGCAATAAAAAATATCTGTTTTCTTCGTTTTTTTCCGACCCTCGAGCCATAATTTAGTAAAGCGAAACTTCATATGCACGTTTGAACAAATGACCGAAACTCATACAAAGTTGCTTTTTTCTTGCCATCTATTTCAAAATAGCGCAT